>JAVVLW010004640.1:0-31000 GCA_034401795.1 Chaetoderma sp. LZ-2023a
CAGTGGGAACAGGTCGTGCAAGATTGTTTAGTCTGTCATTGGCTAAGAAACGGCTACGAACCGGACTGGCTCATCCGTCGATCGTTAGTTCCGTTAACATTGACTCCAGTATGGACTCCCGTTCCAAGGAATCTGATCATCTAGATGCCATTTGCTCAGAAATCATAGATCTTCAGCAGAAGAATGTGATTCATTTAGTCCGCGATCAGTCCTCCCTGGGCTTCTATTCGATAATTTTCCTCGTTCTGAAATGCACCGGAGGTTGGAGACCAATTCTCAACCTCAAACCGCTGAACAAATTCATTCTTTCACCAAAATTTCAGATGGAGACTGGAGCAGCGGTGATGACAGGGCTGAGAAAAGGCATGTGAGCAGTATCGATAGATCTGAAGGATGCATATTTTCATGTTCCATTGTCAATTCCTTTTCAGAAATACCGTCGCTTTGCGTTCCAAGACAATGTTTGGAATTCAATGCGCTTCCGTTCGGTCTCACAACAGCCCTGAGGGCCTTCACCAAAGTAGTTCTCGCCATGACTTCTTGTCTTCGCAGGAGAAACATAGCTGTTCATACTTACATAGACGACTGGCTGCTGAAGGCAAGAAATCCGGTCACTGCGCAACAATCTCCAGTTAGTCCTAGCCTTATTAAAGGACCTAGGATGGATTGTGAATCTAGAGAAATCAGAATTGACTCCATCCCAGGAGTTTGTGTATCTGGGAATTCTTTTCAATCTCAGGGACGGTGTAGCTTTTCCGGCGGAGAGCAGAGTCAAGAGTTTGATTGCGGTACTGGAGTCAGTTTCTCCAGGAGCCTATCTGATGGCGCATCAATTTCTCGAATACTGGGTTTACTAGTATCTCTGGAGAAGGTGGTTTCTTATGCGGTGCTCAGGCGCAGGATGATTCAGATGTGCTTAATGTCATTCTGGTCTCAGAGAACGGATCCGTTGTCTCTGAGCATTCCAGTAAAAGAACCATTGATATTCCGTCTTCAGTGGTGGTTATCAGAACACAATATCCTGTGAGGTGTTCCTCTACAACCTCCTCAACCGCAGATGTCCATCTTTACAGATGCATCGACGACGGGTTGGAGAGCAGTACTGGATGATCTGTCAGGGGAATGGCATTGGACCAATGCGCAGAAACACATCAATGTTCTCGAATTATTAGCGGTGGCATTAGCACTTCGAAAATTCGAGAACTTAATCCGAGACAAGATTATCATAGTAAGGGCAGAGAACTCAACAGAGGTGTCATATTTGAACCGCCAAGGCAGGACGAGATCACCGGAGTTGTGTATGATGATATGGAACCTTCTGCTGTGGTGCCAAAAGAGGAATATTATTCTTCGGGCAGCGCACATTCCAGGAAGATTGAACATCCTAGCAGATGCTCTCAGTCGAAGGACAGTTTGCCATCCGACGGAATGGCAGCTTAACCAATCGGTAGCGGAGGTTCTTTTCAAACATTGGGGCAAGCCAAATGTGGATCTATTTGCAATAACAGGAAATGCAAACGATCCCGGACCCGCTAGCTTTAGCAGTAGATGCACTGGCGATAAGTTGGAAGGGAATGTACGCGTATGCGTATCCTCCAACGATTCTCATCCCAAAAGTTCTGGCAAAGATAAGAGAGGGCATATGCCAAGTACTACTGATCGCGCCTCATTGGCCAGGCTGATCATGGTTTACGGATCTGCTGGACCTTCTGCTCTGCACTCCAATCCCTCTTCCAAACAGAAGGGATCTGATCTCAGAACAAAGGTCTGTCTCTCCATGACAGGTCGGAGATGTTCCATTTGACTGCATGGATGTTATCAAGCAGCGTACAATTAAGGGTAGCTTTTCTGAGCAAGCAGCGAAGTTTGTCACTTTAATAGTAATCCCTTTTCTGCATCTGTTCAACACATAGCAGATTTTTCTGTCATTTATACGAAGTTGACAAACTTGTACCTTCAACCCTAGCAGCATATAAGTCTGCATTAGCTTCAGTTGTTCCCAGTCTGGCCATTGTAGGAGTGGAGAACAACACTTTAAATGAAGTTATTAAAGGAATGAGCAATTTACGACCTAGACAGCCAATTCCTATCCCAGCATGGAATCAATTTGCCAAGTTTAATTAGACATGACCCAAACTCTTCTGCTTGGTGTCCTGTCAGATGTCTGAAAATTTATAAGAAACATACTGAGGAGTGGAGAGATGACCCGAAATCTCTGTGGTTATGTCTCAAAGCTCCTCATCTTCGCGCCTCGAAAGACACCATTTCTTGTTGGATAGTCGATGCTATTCAGATGTCACATAAAATCGCAACAGGAAAGCAGATTGATCATGCGAACGCCCATCAAGTCTGAGCACTAGGAGCAGCATCATTGTCCCTTTATACGGGTGTCTCATTAGAGGAGGTGATGTCTGTAGCACAATGGCATGCCGAGTCGTCATTTACTGATTTCTACCTTTGCGATATCTCCAGCGCACTTAATCCGGTAGCCATCGCCAATTTGTTGAATCTTAGCTAAAGCTACATCCGACCACTATTTACGCATACATCGCAAGGTTCTTCCACATGCACTGAGCAATGGTGATGCATATGATCTGTGAACGAGCGTGGATTGGGTGGAGCTCCTGTGATGATCAAGAAAAACCAAGCACTCCGAAAATGGTGAGTGTTTTCTTAATTTAAGTGACTAATATTAATTTACTGACAGTCGAATTCCCAGACTGATTAAGTAAAAGTTTGGTTCAAGAGTATCTTATTCATTGCAACAGACATTAAACTCATTCAAATCTGATATTTTTTTCAAAATTAGAAGTTGTAGTAGCTTCTTTTGCACTCTCCTGGACTGCCCTAGCTGAGACTTTGGGCTGACACGGGTCTGGTGGGTGTTGCCTCCCCTTTGACAGCCCTCTGAAATTTGTGCGGTCAAATGAGGGGGGTGGGGTGGGCGCGGTCTAGACAATGGAAGTTTAGCACTTTATGGCAGAACCCAAGCATATGCCTGGGTTCTAGTCTTTTCACAACCTTCTCTGTCAGATGGTAGATGAGAGCTGGTTCGAGCCTCACCTCCCACCAGAGTTTCTTGGCTGTCGAAATCCGGAGTTTATCATAATGGTACATCTGGTAAGTATTATTCGAAGTAGAATAAAAAAAGCGTCCGCTTTTGTTTCTACAAGAATTGTTAATACTTACCAGATGTACCATGGCCCTCCTCAGCTTCCCTGCTGAGGTGAGGCTGAGCTGCTTTCGCTGTTTGTCAAGACAAATATAAGATGAATCTGACTGTGATTGGGAATTGACCCAGTACCTGGGGCTATGGTAATTCCTGGACATAGTATGAGTTTTTAATTGTTTATTTTGAGCTAGACTAGATAATAGACATTATCATAATAGTACATCTGGTAAGTATTAACAATTCTCGTAGAAACAAAAGCGAATGCTTTTTTGAAACAGTTTGGTGGCCATTTTGGATCATTTTACGTCAAAAACTCCCATACTAAAGCTATGGAAAATTTTTAATGACCGAGAACCACTGGGCCAATTTCAATTATATTTGGCAGGAAGCATCCTTAGGACATAGAGATTGAAGGTTGTTCAAATGAAGCTGAGAAAATACTAATTTTGAAAATTTACCACTGGTAGCGACAACACAGCCAGACATTTCAGTGGTAAATTTTCAAATATAATGTCTTAGTCTGCAAATTCAGATTTTCCATGAAAAAATCCAAATTTAATAGACTAAATTTGTCCATTAAAGCGCTAAAACACTGCCCCATCAAGAAGAAACTCTCAAACCCTCAAACTTCCACAACATCAACTGATTAAGAATTTTTATCTGCCCGGGCAAAACGGGTTCGTATTATGTGATGGCGCTCACCATCCGTGCGTGGATGCGTCGGTCCGTCTGATTTCTTCTCCGGGCCAGAGCTCGAAGAGTTTTGAACATACACTCACAATTTCCAGCAGATGAGTTTGGTATAGATGAAGTGTCATGATTTCGTTTTGGCAAAATCTTCCCATATTCGGCAGAGTTATCTCCCTTCACAAACAAGAACTATATTTACATTTCCCATTTGTCTGTTTTGTGGGTATATATTGAGTTTCACTAAAACTATTGTTAGGCTAATGCCATGGCATCCATCTGTCCGTCAACTTTTGCTTAAAATCGCTACTCCTCATTAACTGCTTGGTGGATTTCAACCTAATTTGACTGGAAGGACACTATACCCTCTGCATCTAGCTTTCAGAACTTGTATACAGAATTTTGATTGGTCAATTTTTTGGGTGATTTTATGAAAGATTTACTGGTCATTGTCAAACGCTACTCCTCATTAACCACTTGGCTGATTTTCAACTTAATTTGGCTGGAATAACTCTATAGGACTAGGCTTCAGAACTGTATACAGGATTTTGATTGGTCCGTTCTTTGACCATTGGGCCATCTTGAATTTTCTGAAAAATGGCAGGAAATCATTTAAAACGCTATTCCTCATTAACTACTTGGGCAATTTGAGCCAGGCTTCTCTGGAAGGACCCTATTGCAGTAGGCTTCAGAACTTGTATACAGAATTTTCATTCGTCAATTTCTGTTGGTGGCCGTCTTGGATTTTCTGAAAATTTCTGTGAAATCAGTTAAAAGGCTAGTTCTCATTAACCGCATGGCCAATTTCAAGCAAACTTGGCTTGAAGGATACTGGACGGGTAGGTTGGACATCTGGGATTTTCTAGAAATCCTTTAAAATGCTACTTTTTCTTAATCAATGGACGGATTTCAACAAAACTTACATGTAGGTGGAATGATTTTATGGTAATAGGCTTCAAGAAAATCTTGATTGGTCAATTTTTTGGGCAGCCATCTTGAACGTTGCAACATTTTTCGGAAATACTTTGAAACGCTACTATTTACCCAATGGCCAGATTTCAATGAAACTGCACTCGAAGGATCCTATGGTCATATGCTTCTGAAGTTGTTTGTGTACAGGAATTTGATTATTTAATTTGGATTTTTGGATTTCCAAAATTTTTTCCAAAAGCCTTTAATTCACTACTACTACTTAATGAACGGCTCAATTTCAAACAAACTTATGTGTGACTATCCTATGACGATAGGCTTCAAGAAATCAAATGAGAATTTGATTGGTCAATTTTGTTTTATAGCAATCTTGGATTTTCTGAAAATTATCCATCATGTCTATTTAAATGCAAATGTTTCAAATTCTAATGGGCCAGGTGGGTGTCACAGGCCCATTGGCCTCTTGGTTCAATTAATGTGATGGATAAATTGAAAATAGGTGTTGGCAGCAACATCTTTCAGTAAAATATTTTCAAAATATCGAGTGGCTTGAAGTAGCGGTTATGGCAGTTGGGGTTTAGGATTGAAAGGGTAGTAATCATCTGCTTTGTGGCTATTCTCTTTGTGTTGCTCTGAGCTCTATTTATTGAGTGAACTTGATGAGGTCGTAAATCCATATTAATACTGTATTATTGCTGCTTAACATATTCATCAAAAACAGGTGGTCCCTTAATACAAGTTATTTAAAAGCCAAATCATTTTAAACAGCTTTTGAGGGCCACAATGTTTCAGTTCCTTAAGTCATGTGCTCTTTTTGGACACTTCTCTTAAAGGGCCACACAATTTTTACCACTAATATATATTTCTACTATAGACAATTTTAACTGTTATTGTTTTTTCTGCTTGAGGGTCAAACAAACTGTATAAATAATGTTACTTAAGTCTTTATTGCTCTATTGTTCGCAAGACTGCCGGACTCGTGGGAGGTCAAAGTATTCCATGACTATGGAACAGGAACCGGCAATACGTTGGTGTGCTCTGTGATGTCCTCGAGGCAACACATTTGTCCCCGGCTCATCACTAATTAATGCCTCTTGAAAGAAAGCCAAGAATTTGATTGACAGTTGTTGCTGAGTAGGAGAACAACTACTTCTAATCAAATTGTTTAAAGATTATCAGCCAATTTATCATGCCAAATGTTTAATCTTCATTTGATTGTATTCGTTGTGTATTGAAAAATATATTACCTCGTCTTTTAAGACGTAAAAGAATTTGTAATCTTTATTTCGCTATACACAGCGTGTGGGCTTAGTGCTCAGATTATAATTGTTCAAGCGTGGGTAGACCGTATACACATAGATTCTTTCAGGCTGTAAAAGTGCATTTTCCAAATCTCTAATGAACCAAATATTGCTTTCATATATAATATAGAGAAACAGAATTAGATTTCCTGATGATTAAAGAGAAATGAAGTCGTGAGCATGTGTTTCTAGTCAAATTCCCCCCAAAACCCATGTGTACTTGCTACATGTTTACCAATAAATATTACATACAATGATTTTACTGACTCCTCCTCAGCCCCATCCCACCCCACGGAACAGATATACAGCATCGTCACCGGTTTAACATTAGGCCATGCAGTGCAGCCGTATTGCCTGTATGACACTCTTGTTATAAAATTATACTTGCATAAAATGAAGAGAAGTTATGATCGACATCAATTTCTATACAATACATTTGTTATTTTAAATACACATTTCTGGGGGTGGGTGGGGGTGGTGTGGGGTGGGGAGCCATCCATCAGTTTTACTGAATCACCTTGTTATATCAGTTTTGTTTGTTAATTGCTGTTTATTCAGAAAATGGTATTTTTGTAATCTATATTGACAGCAATATCCGTCAACAATAACATTATAAAAATGGACAGCTGCCATCTACAAATACATGTACATTCTTGACAATCATGTACAGCAGCATGAGTGTATAGCTATTTACCTGACCTGAAATAACAGTGACTAGTTTAGATCAATTAAATTTGACTTGGCAGTTCAGCTTTTTCCTGTCGTGTTCTGAGAATACAAGAGAATTTGCAATATGACCTCAGTAATTATAAGGTTTTTTTTGCTAAATGTTAATCGATAAATCACTACTTTCCTCTAGTCGGTACATGAATTTGAGTATTTGACAAAGTATTTTATTATTTTATTATTGTGTTCTTATCAATCCATGTGATTGTCCGACTCCATACATATTGATTCATTACTAGATTTATTGATTTGTTCTGTTAATGTAGGAGAGTGGGAACCAGTCACTCATACGGACAGATGCTTTTTCTTGTTGCTATCCATTTCCATAGCAACCAGACTCTTCCAATTGCAGACTTAGTTAGTGCTACACTTGGCATGAAAGTAAGTTTATTAATTACAATGTATACAATGAGTTGATAGCCAGTGACTCTAAATCTTTAACACTCGTATCAGCCAAAAATTGCTTCTGCAGTGGTAATGAGAAATGACCATTTGCAGACCAAGAATAACCGAGCCAGTCATTCCAGTGGTCAATTTTCAAAAATAGTCTGTCTGTAAATGGATATTTTCTATGAAAGAATTGAAATTTTCTTGAACAACTTCGAGTGTTAAAGGGTTAATAAACTATCATGTACTTGTCTCACAGGCACACGCATGCACGCATGCACGCACGCACGCACACCACGCACGCACACCATGCACGCTCACACACACACACGCTCACACACACACGCTCACACACACACACACGCACGCACGCACAGATGCACGCACGCACACACACACACCATTGTGTATGGCCACTTACTTTAAGGTTTGCTAAGGTGGTCCAACAAATGATCAACTGTGCAGACCAGATTAAACAAATACATGTACATTTCAGATGAATAATGGGGGAATCTCATTTTTCTGACTCAAGTATCTAACATGATAGTCAAATACGTCGCATGGTAGCTGACGTCACAATCGTAATGATGTATATCTTTGTTATGAAAATCAAAAAATATATCACAATTTATGAAGTGTACAAATTGTATGTCTTAAGTGAATTTACAATTTAATAAACATTGTTGAATCAGTGTTTCTCATGGTATTTAAATTTTGGATCTCCCAGTAACGCGACACCTAGAAATCCAGGGGTACCAACCTGAAATCTGTGGGTCATAAACTGAAATTTGGGATTCCGTGATCATTCTCATGCAATTTTTCTCATTCATGCTAAAATTAGAGAGCACCATCACTACCATGGGTACACAGCTATGAATTATGGCAGTCACATGCTGGATTTCACATCATGAGAACATACTTACCTCCCTAACACTTGATATACTAGTATATCGGCTCTAAATTCAATAATATTCAGAATTATAAAAAGTTAGGTGCCCCTAATTGGCAGGTGGAAGTACACAGTCATGCACATGACAAGCACTACCCACTGCGCATGCGCATACCGGTACTTCTGTTTTCTGATATATTGGCTGAGAAGCAACATGTGAAAATCTTCACAGGCTCTTATACTGAAATTCTCGAGAACAAAATCATCCCAATCCATCATGGCTGATGCTAAACTATTGGAGGAGTCCTCCTCGTCATCCGCTAAGGTGATATTGTTCTTTGTATTTATTTAAGACTTGTAACTTTTATTTGTTACCAGTTTTCGTCGCGGCCGTTTCGGCGGTACCGCGTTTTCAGGCGCTGGGAATCCTTGTAAATTTTTTCCCAGAACCTAGGGCTATTAATCTCTTGTGTTTTATGCTTACAGGTTTGTCTTATGACTGAATAAGGATTCCTGTTCTTCTCTCGAAGGTTGTTCACGTCTCCTTTTTTTTTCTTCTTTTTTTTCTTTATTTTTTTTACTTATCATCGTGATATGTCTAAGGGTTGGAGATATTAAATTAATAAAGGAAATATCTCCTTCCTTTTGTCCCATCCCTCTCATCAGTTCTTCTGGAAGAGGAGTCTCGGCGGATGGATGGACGTGTTCTCCTGCACAAGTGGATGGTTGCCTGCGCTGAGGCTAAGGGAGTTTATTAATTATGGCACATAATTATTTGAAAATAATCACAATTTTCTGCTGCCTTTTGCTATTGCACTATATTCTCTCTTGCGTGTGCATGGGTTCTCGAGTATATATAATTTAATATTATATTATTCGGGAGGTATGAATGTCTTTAATATCTAGATATTTCTTGCATTCTTTCTGACATCCCCTCTCCTTGAAGGAGCTTTTGCATTGAGGTTTGATGTCATAATCAACCAGAGTTTTTTCTCTTTCCTTGATGTCATAATCTTAGTTTAGAGAAGTCTGTGATGTGTTTATCTCCCTTTATTAGGATGGTGGAGAGATATCTAGATAGTCATAATCTTTCTCTCTCTCTCTCTCTTAATTTGGGGTCCTGGTTGTGATTGGTTTTTATTAACTAGAGAAGTCAGCTGTCCCGTCAGGGTTGTCTGTCATAAAAGTGGATGTCGTCTCTCGAGTTTGTTCTTGATTTGTACTAATAGTCAATTAACAAGGCTTTGAAAACTATCATACTCATTGTCTTTGTATCCCTTCCCTTTCAGAAATGTCCATCCTGTCTGAAGCCTATGAAGGCTAGATTCTTCCCCCACCCTTGCCATCTGTGTTCAGCTTGTAGGCTAACTAACAAATGTGTCATTTGTGAAGAGTGGGGTTGGGTGGGGGATCTAACCTCTGAATTCTTCTCTTTTCAGGCTAAGATGATGGCTGAGGAGGGCAAGAAGACCAAGAAGGAGGGTAAGCAGAAGGCCTCTGAGAAGGGTGAGCTCGAGGCCTTCAAGGTTGAGTTAGTGAGTGAGATGCGCAGGACTTTGAAAGACCTGATGCCTGACATGCTTCGCGCCTTGTTGCCTGGCACAGGTGTTTCAACTTCCTGCGCGTTGACCTCAGTGTAGGTAGCCCCCGTCCCTGGATCATGCCCTACTAGCTCGGACAAAGTGTTTAGTGATCCAGGGTTGGCCGTCTTGGACCCAGGCTTGATGTTCGCATCGCCTGGTGTTCCAGCGGCGCGAGAAGCATCAGGCGGGACCCGACCAGCGGGCCTGACTACGATCACTCGCGGAGTACCCTCATCATCTGCTTTCGAGCATTCTCCTGGTCAGTCTGGGTTAGTTTTCTTTACTAATCCAGAGTCTAACTTTCCTGACCAAGAAGATGATGAAGACTACCTGCTCGGTCCACAGGATGACCATGAAGACATGGATGCGAGCGGCTACACTCCTCTCATGGGAAGCGTGACTGCTCGCACCTATGACACTGTTCCCTCGGGAGCAGGTTTCATGGTTCAGCCTGTGGGCCGGTTTGGAGCAGACGGCCGGCCGTATAACATTCCACGCTTAGACGTGGAATCTCATACGGACGTTCCGGGCCGCGCTGGTGTGCATGCCACCCCTCACACAAGCGCGGCCTTGGTGCCTGGTCAGCCTATGGAGAATGTTATGCCAGCCCTCGCGGGCCCGTATACATTCCCTGGGCAGCCAGGTTCGTCTATCGCCTCCTCCTCGGCCATACCTGTGAATGCCATTGAAGATGACGAGGGCCCGCTGCTCATCGGCAATTTGCAGGTAGCCACGGATGAAGACTGGTCAGAAGCGTGTGCGTGGCTCCGCGCTGTTAGACCAGAGCTCTCCGTGGATGAGACGGCCGCCGGTAACCCTCGGGCATGGTTACAGGCAAAGCCGTTGACCAGCACGACTCTGTCTCTGCCGTATGCTGAACATATCTTAGATATGTTCTCGGCGGCAGAGGAGTCGATCAGACCGAAAGGTCGCCTCGCGAAGGCCCCCCGCGAGGTTGCTAGGCGATGTCGAGTTACTGCTAGTCAGTGTGCTCGATATGGCCTAGCGCCCAGACCGAGCGCAGTCGTCCGCACCGCTTTGGGGGAAGATGCGCGGCCGGGTTCCCGTGCTGACACGGGAGCATTGTGCACGGGCGCTATGCGCTCGGCTAATGCCGCTTTGCGCGACACCGAGGAGAGTTCACGAGCGGCGATTAGTGCGCTGTCGCATGTCTCTCAGCCTAGTCCCGTGACAGTCCAACGAGCCATCCAGGATGGCATCAACCTGGCATTGGACTGTCTGACTAGGTCAGTCACAAAGTCGCTGAGAACGAGGTGCACTTTTGCATTGGGCAATTTGTGCCCGTCTCAGGAGCTCAAGTCGCGCTTGTTGCATGCGCCGATAGCGGGCCCTGGTCTCTTTGGAGGTGAATGTTGTCGGCACCTCCAAGAGACAGTGACTTTGGTGAATAACCAGAGGGTGCTGCACGCACAGTTTGAAGTGATGCGCAGAGAACACGTGTGTGTTCAGCCCTCGGCTGCTCGACAGCAGTACACTCGTGGCGGTGCTGGCATTGTCAGAGGCCAGCAGGCCGGCCGGTTCCAGAGACCGCGTCGGCCGCGCCAGCAGCAGCGTGTTGGACGTCAGCCAGCGCCTCAAGCACAGCCAGCCAGACAGCAGCCCGCGCACCGTGGTGCACGTGGCGCTGGTCGCGGCGCGTGGTAACCGGGCCTGATGCAATAAAATTTTTTCCTGTTATCACAAGTACCACTCGGGTGTTGTCACTCTTACCAGAGACACTCCCACTTCTAAAATTTATGGGCACCCCGTCAACCCTAGGTGCACCAGTGGGAGGTCGTTTGACTTGCCACATTCAGAAGTGGGAGCGGTTAATTCAGGACCGCTTAGTCTTGCAATGGCTTTCGTACGGATACAGTCCAGAATGGATAATATGTCCGCCATTGCATCTGTCTCTGGTACCGGTCTGGACTCAAATTCCAAGAGATCCAGACAAGCGGTTGTGCATAGAAGAGGCGATAGAATCTCTAATTCTAAAGGAAGCAATTCAACCGGCGCAAGATTGCCCGGGCTTCTATTCAACCGTGTTTCTTGTGGCAAAGAACACCGGGGGGGGGGTGGTGGAGACCAATTCTCAACCTCAAACCTCTAAACAAGTTTATAGACACACAGAGTTTCAAAATGGAAACAATAAGATCGGTGTTGTTGGGGTTAGAGAAGGGGATGTGGACAGCATCTATAGATGTCAAGGATGCTTATTTCCACATTCCAATTGCAAGGAGTTTTCGTCGGTTCCTGAGATTTGCTTTTCAGGGACGCCAATGGGAATTCAAGGTTCTTCCATTCGGCATCTCGACGGCTCCAAGGGTCTTCACTCGAGTGGTACTTGCTATCACGGCATACCTCCGCAGGAGAAATATAGCTGTTCACACTTACATAGACGACTGGTTGCTGAAAGCACACAACCCAGAAAATTTGACTGCAAATCTGGAGATAGTTTTGAAAACTCTCACAGATTTAGGCTGGATAATCAACTTTCAGAAATCAGAGCTGACTCCATCCCAGAAGTTTGTTTACCTGGGTATGTTCTTCGATCTGGAGATAGGATATGTTTATCCATCCCAGGAGAGAGTGGAAAATCTCTCGTGCATTCAGTTGGTTTGCAACAGTCGTTATATTCTAGCACGAGTCTATCTAAGAATGTTAGGTCTGATGGTTTCAATGGAACCAGTCATTCCTCAGGCGGCCTTACGCAGGCGGCCGATTCAATTGTTTCTCATGACGCAGTGGACGCAGAGTTCAGGATCACTAGACTCGCGCATTCAAGTGTTGGACCCTCTCATTCATCTCACCTTCATTGGTGGATGGAGAGAGGAAATCTCCTGGCGGGGGTCATGCTGACCCCTCCCACCCTCAAGTAATGATGTTTACGGATACATCGATGGACGGTTGGGGAGCTTGCCTGGAAGAAGCCACTATATCAGGGCTTTGGAATCGGGAACAGTCAAAGGAACATATCAACATGCTAGAATTGCGGGCTGTAATTCTAGGCCTGGAACACTTCTTAAAAGAAGTAGAGGGAAAATCAGTAGTGAGTTACATAAACTGCCAGGGTGGAACGAAGTCGCCCAGTCTCTGTATGATGACATGGAAGCTGCTTTGCTGGTGCATGGATCATATGATCACCTTGAAAGCAGTTCATATTCCGGGAAGGCTGCATCTGTTAGCAGACTCATTGAGTCGAAGGATGAGTATTCTGCCTACGGAATGGCAACTAAATCAATGTGTGGCCAATTTCATGGATCACCTGTTCAATCATTGGGGAAAGCCCAACATAGATTTGTTCGCAATGAAGAAGAATGCAAAGATGACGACGTACGTTTCTCCGATTCCAGATCCAAGCGCTATCGCAATAGATGCCTTAGCTATCAGTTGGAAGGGAATGTATTCATACACATACCCTCCAACAATCCTGATTCCAAGGATTCTTCAGAAGATCAAACAAGAGGAATGCCAAGTGCTTCTGATCGCCCCAAATTGGCCACGCCGATCATGGTTTACGGATCTGCTGGACGTTCTGGTTTGCAATCCGGTTCCTCTGCCGCTGATGGACAATATTATCTTCCAGGGCAAGACCCTTCACAACAATCCGTCAATGTTTCAATTGACTGCATGGATGTTGTCAAAAAATCCGCGATTAAGGAGGGCTTTTCTGAGCAAGCAGCCAATTTCATGGCCAGAGCCAGAATGGGGTCAACCTCCAGAGCTTATAATTATAAAATCAACAGATTTGCAGAATGGTGCTCAAAGAGATGTATCAATCCGATGGAAGCATCTATTCAGGTAGTAGCTGATTTTCTCTGTCACCTGTATGATGCCTAGTCTTAAACCTAATTCTATTGCTGGATACAAATCAGCATTAATGACTATTATCCCCTGCTTGGCAAAGAGGGGAAGTGATGAAGTAAGTGTTTTAAATATTCTTATTAAAGGTATGGGCAATCTCAGACCAAGAAATCCTCCACTGACACCGTCATGGAGTCTTTCTCTGGTTCTGCAGGTTTTGAGTGATAAACCTTTTGAACCACTTAGTGCTATATCTGTAAAATTATTGACACTTAAAACTGTATTTTTAGTTGCGGCAGCATCAGCCAGACGCAGGAGTGAAATTCATGCCTTGTCTGCTGAGCCTGACCGTTATATAGTTACATGTGAAGTCCTTAAGCTTCTACCAAGATTGAATTTCTTGGCTAAGAATCAATCTTTAAAATATCCGGGTAAACCTATTATTTTACCTGCCTTAACCAGATATGATCCTGGTGCTAAAGTATGGTGTCCTGTCTGTGCTTTAAATAAGTACAAGAGAAGAACTCGGGTTTGGCGGACGGACCCATATTCCCTATGGTTGTCATATATTGAACCCCATGGTAGGGCGTCAAGAGACACTATTTCCAGATGGATAGTAGAATGTATTCAATTCTGTCATAAGACAGCAACTGGAATCCAAGTAGATAGAGCCAAGGCTCATAGTGTCCGTGGTGTGGTAACTTCCACAGCATTATTTAATGATGTTTCTATTGAAGACATTATGTCAGTAGCCCAGTGGCACTGTGAATCAAGTTTTACCGACCATTACCTTCGTGACACTTCTAACCCGCTCGCCGTCTCAGTCCTCAGAAAATAAAATAATAATGTAGAGGTTTATGTTTGTAAATAGTTTCCTCCTCTGCTATTTACAAATATCACATTTGTTGGTAGGGTATCCCTACTATTAGCTGGTACAATTCTCTTCATCCGGTGGGGGAAGAGATGAGTGCCGCATCCAAGACATCAGAGGTCAGTATTTATGACCATTTTTGTTTTTTGTCTTGGTGATGATGTCATTTTTTGTTTTAATATGGTGATGGTTAATGTCTCTTAATTGTGTTTTTTTCAGAGTTTTTTTTAAATTGAAGCAATTCTTCTTTTTCCAATGTCTAGTAATACTTTCATTAAGTATTAGAGAACGGGCTAGTCATTTAGAGCAGCGTTTTTTCCTGACCTTCCTCAGAAAGAGGGGTGGGGGGGGTGGGGGTGGAGCGCATTTGCCTTTTGATCAATCTCTCTTCATCGGTCGATTATCCGATGCAAAATTCTATTCCTGGTTGTGTTTTCAGTCACAATTTCAGATGTTTTAAATCTCTTGAGAATTCAAAGAGCCTAGTCTCTTCGAGGGTGTGCTGGTTTTCAGGACCTTGCCTCCCTCCCACCAAATTTACTTTCAAATTCTGGTTTTTATCAAGAGTGTTAGGGAGGTAAGTATGTTCTCATGATGTGAAATAAGAAAATTTATCAATTTCTTTTTCACGAGTGAGATGACATACATACCTCCCTAACTGGATCCCGGCCTCGCCACCCCACGGAGGCCTGGTCCTTTGGTTATTGAATAGTTGCTTCTATGTCAGCCAATATTTAGTAACGGAAGTACCGGTATGCGCAGTGGGTGGTGTTTGTCAGGTGCATGACTGTACTTCCACCTGCCCATTAGGGGCACCTAACTTTTTATAATTCTGAATATTATTGAATTTAGAGCCGATATACTAGTATATCAAGAGTGTTAGGGAGGTAAGTATGTCATCTCACTCGTGAAAATGAAATTGATAAATTTTCTTATTTTGAGGGTATGTGTGTGCAAAAACCTAAAAAACTAATTAATATTTAATAATCGTGCAAGATTTTCGGGTGTTCCATGGGACCCACTACCTGATTTTGGTGGTCTATACCCTCAAATTTACCCTGATTAGAAACCCTGTGTTGAATATTTTAAAACTAATTTAACTGGGACCTGTTTCTGCCATAGGTAAAAAGATGAATGAATTTGGGTTCAAAATACAAAAATTTGTGTATGAAACAAAGAAATTTATAACAGCCACTGTCCTGATCAACCAATCAGATTGAAAGGTGTCCAGTTCAAATTCAGCAGACCATGAAACTTATTTTCACTGTCAACAGCTTCCCTGTATAGGCGCCTTGAAATTGAGATTCGTGGAATTCAGGAATCAAAGTTTCCAATCGGTTCCCAGCGCACTTAGAAAGTTGGCAGACTTTAGCCGTGACAAGAAATACTCTGTTGAATATTTAGAGTTAATTTGACTCGCATAGGCAGCAACAACTTAGAATATTGGACCAGTTTTCTGTACATTTGCCTTGAAATGGATGGGCAACGACCTCATTGTTTGACTACAATGTAAGTTACCTCACATCCAAAGTTGGCTGAGGCGGATCATAGAACCTGTTCATACATAGCAATGTGAGCTATTGTCTTCCGTGCAATAACTTATATTTGAACCAAGGCTGGAAAATAGTTTTACTACTGAGGTTGAGTCCATGTTTGTAGGTCATTTATTTTCATCAATACATGTACAATACATTTGATGGTCTTGAAATATATAAAATGTATCCAGTTTGTGTTTTCTGTTCAATGCCTTCTTCTTCTTCTTTTCGTTCGCTGATCATACCGCCAGTCCTAAAGTGACTATCGACATGATCATAAGCGTTCAATGCCTTATATTTGACTAAGTGGATTTAAGCCAAATTAAACATATTGCTTTGTACTATGAATCTGGAGGCCTTTGCCCTGCCCTTGGTTCAATTTGCATTACCGTAATTTATGTTCATATTTTGTAGAGTTATGCTCATTGCAAATCATTATTAGGTCACCTGGCCTGAAAAGCCAAATGAGCTTATGCAATGGTGACTGCCTGTCTCTCGCCTGGCTGTCAAATTTTGCTTAAAATGCTACTCATTAAGCGCTTGGTAGATTTCAGCTTAATTTGGCTGGAAGGACCCTATGAGAGTACACTTCAGAACTTGTATACAGAATTTTGATTGGTCAATTCTTTGGGTGAAAATCTTTGATTTTATGAAAAATTAACCGAAAATTGTCAAAACACTACTCCTCATTAACTGCGTAGAAGATTTTAACCTAATGTGGCTGGAAGAACCCTATGGGGGTAGGCTTCACAATATGTTTACAGAATTTTGATTGTTCAATTCTTTGAGTGAAAATCCTAGATTTGAATGAAAATGAAAAATTTACTGGAAATTCTCAAAACGCTACTCTTCATTAAGCGCTTGGCGTATTTCAACCTAATTGGGCTGGGAGGACCTGTAGGCTTCAGACCTTGTGTACAGAATTTCGATTGGTAAATTTTTTAGGGTATAAACCTTAGATTTTATGAAAGTTTTACTGGAAATTGTCAAAATGATATGTCTCATTAACCGCTGTGTGGATTTCAAGCTAATTTGGCTGCAAGGACCCTATGGGTGTATGCTTTAGAACACGGATACCAAATTTTGATTGGTAAAGTTTTGGGAGTAAAAATCTTGGATTTATGAAAAATTTACTGAAAATTGTCAAAATGCTACTCTTCATTAATGACTGCGGATTTCAAACTAATATGTCTTGAAGGACCCTATAGCTGTAAGCTTCAGAACTTGTATACAGAAATTTGATTGGTCAGTTTTTTAAGCGAAAATCTTAGATTTTATGAAAAATTTGCCAGAAATTGGCAAGACGCTACTCCTCATTAACTGCTTGCCGAATTTCAAATTAATTTGGCTGGAAGGACTGTATGGGCCTAGGTTTCAGAACTTGTCAACAAAATTTTGATTGGTCAATTTTTTTGGTGGAAATCGTAGATTTTATGAAAGATTTACTGGAAATTGTCAAAACGCTTCTCCTTAGCTGTTTGACTGATTTCAACAAAATTTGGTTAGAATGACCCTATCATGGTAGGCTCCAGAACTTCTATTCATAATTTTGCTTGGCCAATTTTTGGGATGAAAATCATAGACTTTATGAAGAATTTACAGGAAATTGTCAAAATACATCTCCTTAACTGCTCGGTGGATTTTTATCAAAATTCGGCTGGAAGAATTCTATCATGGATGGCTCTAGAACCCCTATTCAGAATTTTGGTTGGTTGATTCTTTGGTGGCCATCTTGGATTTTTTGTACATTTTTCATAATCATTTAAAACGTTACTCATTTGTAAACAAATTATGAACCTCTCATTTATGAAGATATGGAGCTGATTTCTGCTGATGAGGGAATTGTGATGTAGATTTCTATTGCTTGCACACGTCTTCACATGACAATAATAGTTAAAACTAAATCTATATATGGTAAATTGACATTATATATTTTCTAATAGCATAATTAATCCATGTTTATGATCTTGTGGTATGTTGTTAGTATGTGTTCATGACTTCTCTTGTAGACTGTTGTGAAGGCGAGCTCGTTAGCCAAGATGAGACAACTATTCACGCAGGAGATTTTTACAGAACAGGTAAATGTAGACATCCTGACCACCTTTCTGTTGTTGTTTGAAATTCCCAGAAATCTAGTTGAATCCTTTAATACTCGAGCTGGCCAAAAACATATTCTGCAGTGCTATTGTGAAATGTTGATTTGCAGACCAAGAGTAGGCAATTTTTGAAAATTGACCATTGAAATGTCTGGCTCAGAAATTTGAGGGTCAAAGGCGTGAAAGGGGGTAGACATTTAGCATGTTCATTACTGGTGAATATCTTGTAAATAATTTGACATAAATTTGTAGACTTTCAGTCAGATACTTAGCAGAATGATGAAATGTAATTTAGCCATGTACTAAGTACTAGGCTTGCGCAATTTTTCGATTTAATCGTGAAGTTCGATTTATTTTTAAAATCACAATTTTTACGATGTAAGTGAGGAAAAATCGGAAAATCATACAAAATTTCATGTGTTTTTAAAATCTGAAGTGTGTACTTTTCCTTCGTATGTTAAGGGTACATTAGTACAATTATAATCAATTCACGCCTGTGTTTATTGTGTTTATATCCCGCCATGCCATGCACGTGTAGAATAATTACTAATCACAACACAAAGCGCTACAATAAACAAGCTAACAATAGCAAGGTAACATCTTTGTCATTGAGAAAACCAGCTAATTACTCTGTCGTATCGCCATATAATTTTCTTTCTTTCGCTGCAGACCCTGAGTCTGTCGTGAAATGCCAAGTATATACTTAGTTGCAGAGTGTTAGGCAATCAGTAAACATACTTCTTTTTAATTCTAGAGTTAGCAATTTCAGGCGGTCTAATAATTTTTCCTTTTTGATTCAGTTGTCATGTCAAATTAAAGAAAATAAAGCAACATAATTCCAGATTGTTTGATTTTGAAATGTGCGTTCTGTTTTTCACTTCAAGAGTATACTTACCTCCCTAATACTTTTGATATTGCTAAATATTGGCTTTCACTCAATAAACACTCAGATTTAAAACAGTTAGGTGCCCCTACTGGGCAGGGAGTCAGAGCGTAGTCTGGCGGATGCCAGCCCCACCACCGCGCATGCGCAGACTAGCACTTCCTCTTTGCTAGATTATTGGCAAAGAGAACACACATGTCTTTTTGAGTCATAAGCTTTTCTTGCTCTTAAACTGTTATTTGGTGTATATTTTGGAGTGATAGTATCTGATTTGTATGGCAGGAGGGAACACTTCGCCACAGGAGGACTTAGGACCTTTAAATCAGGTGACTTCTAGTAAAATTAGCGAGTTTTCTTCCCGGTGTATTGTGTTTCCGGGACTCGCGTTTACCGTGATAAGCGCCTTGGTTAGTTGGTTTATGTCAACTCGGTGCTACCTAAGACTAATTTCTCTTTCTGTTTATGTCCACAGGTCTGTATGACGCTAGGTGGTGACATCACAGTAGCAGAGAGTTAGTTTTCTCTCCACCATGGTTCCATTTCCTACTAACACTGTTAGGTTATCTAACCAAATGAAAAAATATGTCCAGTGAGTTGGAGGCCTAGTATAAAGGTCTTCTCACTTTGCCCTCTTGATCCAATTCCTTCCCCATGAGGTGGAGAGAGTTAAGAGGCGTGCAGATGGTGGAGTTCTCCGGTTCGTCACGTTGGATGGTTTGTCTATACAA
Organism: Chaetoderma sp. LZ-2023a; assembly: GCA_034401795.1. NCBI lineage: Eukaryota > Metazoa > Mollusca > Caudofoveata > Chaetodermatida > Chaetodermatidae > Chaetoderma > Chaetoderma sp. LZ-2023a. The sequence goes on from JAVVLW010004640.1 coordinate 19,593, forward strand.
AGTGTCAGGTATCTAGTTATTGATAATGTGGTGATGTTAATTATTGTAAACAAACAAAGGGAGATAATTAACATTTTTGCCAGAAAAGAGTTATCTATATGTATCTGATGGTTGTGTAGTCAACTTATCCATTCAGCATACAATTCGTCCTTGCACTTGGATGTTTTGTTGGGATCGAATTTTTCCTGTCACGGGATTAATGACGTCATAATCAGCCTGGCTATGTGTTTATCAGCAATTCAAGCGCTATGCTGGTTTCTGATGTATATTGATCTTTATGATCGTTTTCCTTCTCTTTGAGTTGGATTGAGTTTCTAAGCTTAACTAGTTGCTCATACTCCTTGTCCTTTGCCCTGTTTCAGGGACCGGGTTGCGCGTCCTGTGGACGTTTTCTTCATGAAAAGTTCTGGCCTCATCTGTGCTATCAATGTAGCCCTTGTGGTCCCTTGGTTAATTGTGACATATGTAAGCACTGGGGGGGCGAGTTAATGTCCGAATTCTTGTGCTGCTTACAGGCGACGGACAAGGTGGTAGAGGAGGAGAAGAAGAAGAAGCGGAAACGAGAGGTTGTAAGTAGGAAGGGTAAGGGGAAGGTCTCGTCCGCGGTGGATATGGAGGCCTTCCGGACCGAGATGTTGGGAGAGATGAAGAGGACAATAAAGGATTTGGTTCCAGGGTTGCTTCGTGGCATGCTTCCTGGACCAAATCCTTTACTGTCCTCATCATCGGCTTCGGAGCAGGTAATCCCCGCCTCTGGATCGATTTTCCTTAGTCCGCTTCCGTTGTTCGACGATTCAGAGGTGGCCCCATTAGAGGGGGCGTTCCACGGCCCTGGCAGCAGGCTTATTGCCGCGCCGATAGGGGACCGTGGACGGTTGTCGCTGGAACCCGCGGGCTGCTTATCAGTCCAGGGGTATCCGCACGCCGCGGTGGCCAGTACCTCCTATGGCACCGTTCCTGGTCAGCCCGGGTTAGCTCTCTTTGCTGACCCGGGGTCTAATCTTTCTGACCAGGGTGATGAGGATTACCTGCTAGGGTCGCCGTCTGACGACGTGGACATGGATGAAGACGTTTGTGCACCCCTCGCGGGGAATACAGGCGCCTTATTCCACGGTTTTACTCACCCTGGAGTAAAGTCCGCGGCTCAGGTGGTGGCCCAGGGCGCTGCTGATGGCCAGCGGTACCGCATACCTCGGCTTGCCGAGGGTGTTGCTGGTGCTGGCCGGGCCCGTGGTGAGACTATATATACCCCGCGCTCTGCCACGGTGCCTGCTCCTGGTCAAACCAGTGATATTCTCATGCCGGTGCTGTCAGGCCCGCGTGTTTTCCCTGGCTTGCCAGGTGTATCAGCATACCCGCCGTCAAGCTCTACTGCTTGCGCTCAGGAGGAAGACGAAGGACCCCGTCTTGTAGAGCGCTCGCAGTTAGCCACGGAGGAAGATTGGTATGACGCTTGCCAGTGGTTGGTGAGCGTTAGGCCTGATCTGCCCGTGGAGCAGTCGGCTAGCCAGCGTGTTCACACGCCGTGGTTAGCTGGGAAACCGACTGCTAACGCTATGCCTTCTCTGCCGCTGGCGGAGCATGTCGTTGACATGTTCAAGGCGGCGGAGTCGTCCATTAAGTCGAGTGGACGTCTCGCGAAGGCCCCTCGCGAGGTGGCCAGGCGTTGTCGCATCGTGCCCCTGGATTACCAGCGGTACGGTGTGGTACCCAAGCCCAGCGTGGATGACCGCGCGGCTTTGGGTGAGGATGCGCGGCCAGGCTCCCGTTCTGACACGGGTGTCTTGTGCTCGAACGCGTTGCGTTCGGCGAATACCGCGTTGCGTGATGCGGAGGAGAGTGGGAGGGCTTCGATTGCCGCTCTGTCCCACGTCTCCCAGCTGTTACAGGGGGTAGTAACGGCATCCGCATCGCGCCAGCCAAGTCCGGTCACTGTCCAGCGAACCATCCAGGATGGTATTAACCTGGCGCTGGACTGTATGACTCGGGCGGTGACCAGGAGTGTCAGGGCAAGACGCACGTTTGCCCTGGACAATCTGTGCCCGTCTCAGGACCTGTACAATAGGCTACTGCGTACGCCTATGACGGGCCCTGGTCTTTTTGGAGGTGAGGGATGTCGACACCTCCGGGAGACGGTCACCCTGGTGAATAACCAGAGGGCGCTGCGCGAGCAGTTTGATGTGCTGCGTCGTGCTAACGTTCGCGCCGCGGCCCCGGCGTATCGTCCCCTGCAGGCTCGAGGTGGTGCTGGCCAGGTCAGAGGCCAGCCACCGTCGCAGCGTCGGCCTCGGCCGCGTGCGATTCGGCCAGCAGCGAGGGGGGCGCAGGTTCCTCAGGCGCCGTCAGCCAGGCAGCCGCCCGCGCACCGAGGTGCGCGCGGGGCGGGGCGGGGCGCGCGAGGATCTGGGCGTGGTTATCGGTCCTGACAGGACGCTTACCGCGGTAAGAACCACTCCGGTGTGTATGGCGACGGAGACAGTGCCGCTCTTGCATGCCTCGTGTCCACCGCGGTCCCTAGGTGGACCGGTGGGAGGCCGGCTAGCCGACCACATGCAAGAGTGGGAACGGTTAACTCAGGACTGTTTAGTCTTGCGATGGCTTTCCGTCGGGTATCATCCAGAGTGGGTGACAGGCCCGCCGTCGCGACTGTCTCTGGTGCCAGTCTGGACTCCCATTCCGAGAGATCCAGAGCAAAGGTTGTGTATCGAGGAGGAGATAAATTCCCTCATACAAAAGGGAGCTATTCAGCCGGCACAAAGGTGTCCGGGCTTCTATTCAACCCTGTTCTTAGTAACAAAACGCACCGGAGGGTGGAGACCGATTCTCAACCTCAAGCCATTGAACAAGTTCATCGAGACGCCCAGTTTCAAGATGGAAACGGTGCGCTCGGTGTTGGCGGGGTTGGAGAGGGGGATGTGGACGGCGTCGATAGATTTGAAGGACGCTTATTTCCACATCCCCATCCACGGGAGTTTCTGTCGCTTCCTGAGATTTGCATTCCAGGGCAGACAGTGGGAATTCAGGGTGTTGCCCTTCGGAATTTCCACGGCTCCTCGGGTTTTCACCCGTGTGGTTCTTGCGATCACAGCATACCTCCGCAGGAGAAGCATAGCAGTCCACACGTACATAGACGACTGGCTGTTGAAAGCGCACACCCGGGAAAGTTTGTCCGCCAATCTGGAGATTGTTTTGAAAATTCTCACAGACTTGGGCTGGATGATCAATTTCCCAAAATCAGAGCTGACTCCATCCCAGAAGTTTGTTTACCTGGGGATGTTCTTCGATCTAGAGACAGGATATGTTTATCCTACTCAGGAGAGAGTTCAGATACTCATCTCATTGATTCAGTCAGTGTGCGACAGTCGTCATGTCCTGGCACGGGTTTACTTGAGAATGCTGGGGTTGATGGTTTCGTTGGAACCAGTCATTCCTCAGGCCGCCTTACGCAGGCGGCCGATCCAGTTGTTTCTCATGACACAATGGACCCAGAGTACAGGTTCGCTGGACTCGAATGTGTCAGTGTTGGCGCCTCTGATTCACCACCTGCAATGGTGGTTGAATACAGAGAATCTCTTGCCGGGGGTTTTGCTAACCCCTCCCCACCCTCAGGTGACTGTGTATACAGATGCATCGATGGAGGGCTGGGGAGCTTGCCTGGAAGAATCCACGATATCAGGGCTTTGGAATCTGGAACAGTCAAAGGAACATATAAATCTACTGGAGCTAAGAGCAGTAGTCCTGGGCCTGGAACATTTCTTACAGAAAGTTCAGGGCAAGATTGTTCTTATTCGTTCAGACAACTCAACAGTTGTGACTTACATAAACCGCCAGGGCGGAACGAAGTCGCCCAGTCTCTGTATGATGACATGGAAACTGCTTTGTTGGTGTCTGGATCACCAGATTACCTTGAAAGCAGTTCATATTCCGGGAAGGTTAAACCTGCTAGCAGACTCATTGAGCCGAAGGATGAGTGTTTTACCCACGGAATGGCAACTAAATCAATGTGTGGCGGATCGTCTGTTCGACCATTGGGGGAAACCCAACATCGATTTGTTCGCAAGAAGAAGAATGCGAAGATGACGACGTACGTCTCTCCGATTCCGGATCCAAGCGCTTTCGCAACAGATGCGTTAGCTATCAGCTGGGGGAGAATGTATGCATACGCATTCCCTCCAGCAATCCTGATTCCAAAAATTCTTCAGAAAATCAGACAAGAGGAATGCCAAGTGCTTCTGATCGCCCCGGATTGGCCAAGCCGATCATGGTATACGGATCTGCTGGACCTTCTGGTCTGCAATCCGGTTCCTCTGCCTCTGATGGACGATATTATCTTCCAGGGCAAGGCCCTTCACAACAATCCGTCAATGTTCAGATTGACTGCGTGGATGTTGTCAAGGAATCTAGAATTAAGGAGGGCTTTTCTGAGCAAGCAGCCATGTTTATGGCCAAAGCCAGGAGGGGGTCAACCTCCAGAGCATATAATTATAAAATCAACAGATTTGCAGAATGGTGCTCAAAAAGATGTATTGATCCAATGGATTCATCTATTCAAGTAGTAGCTGATTTCCTCTGTCACCTCTATGATGCCTATAGCCTCAAGCCTAACTCTATTGCTGGTTATAAGTCAGCATTAATGTCTGTTATTCCTTGCTTGGCTAAGAGGGGAAGTGATGAAGTAAATACATTGAATGTATTAATTAAAGGCATGGGCAATCTAAGACCAAGGAATCCACCTGTGATTCCGTCTTGGAGTTTATCGCTAGTGCTTCAAGTACTAGGTGATAAGCCTTTTGAACCACTTAGTTCCATTTCTATGAAACTATTAACACTGAAGACTGTGTTTTTAATTGCTGCGGCCTCGGCTAGGCGTAGGAGTGAGATTCATGCCTTATCAGCCGAGGATGACCGTTTTGTGGTTTCAGGGGAAGGCCTTAAGCTGCTACCTAGGATTAATTTCTTGGCTAAAAATCAGTCGTTGAAATATCCAGGTCAACCTATTATTTTGCCTGCTTTAACTAGATATGATCCTAATTCTAAAGCATGGTGTCCCGTCCGGGCGCTGCGCCGGTACAAACAACGTACGGCGGCATGGCGCACCGACCAGTCAGCGTTATGGTTGTCATATATTGAACCCCATGGGAGGGCTTCTAAGGACACCATTTCCAGGTGGATTGTGGAATGCATTCAGTTTTGCCATAAATCCGCCACCGGGAAGCAGGTTGACGTGGCCAAGGCTCACAGTGTCCGCGGCGTAGTGACATCCACGGCCCTATTTAATGGGGTCCCTGTGGATGATATTATGTCGGTGGCTCAGTGGCACTGTGAGTCAAGTTTTACAGACCATTATCTCCGTGACACCTCTAATCCTCTCGCCTTGTCGGTTTTGAAAAAATAAATCGGCTTATATTTTTTGAGGTGGTTTTTCCTCATTACTTATATATTTCACAATTAATTTATGGAAACACCCACTTTTTTGGGCCTGCATCAGTCTTTACCAATGGGAAGATGATGTCAGCAGCCTTTTCAACAAGGTCAGTCTTGTTCATGTGTTGTCCGTTGTTGATTGTATTGTCACGATTACCCGTTATTAATATGGTGATGGTTTGTGTATTCGTGTGGTTCATTGTTGAGAGTTACGAAAATGGAGCTTTTTCGTCTCTGTCCTGTAGTACATGGCACTTGTACGTAGAGAGCGTATAGGACATTGAGGTCAGTCGACTCTTCCTCCCTGGAAGGAGGGGGGGGGGAGCGCATATGACATTCGGTCATCTCTCATACATCGGTGGTGTTATCCGATGGTTAGTCAAACCCTGACTGTTTTTTTCTTACAGTTTCAGAAGTTTAAGTGCCTTAAACGCAGAAAAGCGTATAGGGATGAGCTGGTCTTTTGACCTCGCCTCCCTCCCGCCAGATTCACTTTCGAATTCTGGCAATATCAAAAGTATTAGGGAGGTAAGTATACTCTTGAAGTGAAATAAACGAAATCTAGGATTTCTTTTTTCACGAGAGAGTTGATACTTACCTCCCTAGATACGGACCCGGCCTCTCCACCCCACAGAGGCTCGGTCTTCAGGCTCTTAATAGTTGCATGTGTGTCAGCCAATAATCTAGTCAGAGGAAGTGCTAGTCTGCGCATGCGCGGTGGTGGGGCTGGCATCCGCCAGACTACGCTCTGACTCCCTGCCCAGTAGGGGCACCTAACTGTTTTAAATCTGAGTGTTTATTGAGTGAAAGCCAATATTTAGCAATATCAAAAGTATTAGGGAGGTAAGTATCAACTCTCTCGTGAAAAAAGAAATCCTAGATTTCGTTTAGATTACACTTAAATGTAAATTCTGAAAGCAACTATAAACTGCACTATAAGACGAGCTTACGCCGTTACACTTGTACCTACTCAAAGCTACTGTCCTATGTATGTGGATTGTGCAGTATCTCCCCAGGTACTAATATTAGTGTCTTCGTGCTACTCAGGTAATGACCTAAACCCGTCCTACAAAGGGAGGCTATAAGCGGGAGCTGATACATCATGTAATTTATTTTTTTCTTGCCAACATTATTTTTATCTCAAATTTTGATGAAATAAATAATGTTTATAAACTATACGCAATATTTAGGCGGCCCCAATTAATAATTTCACTCCCGCAATGATGGATATAAGGTATACATTAGGCATAAACGTAGGATGGTTAGAATACGTCGCATGAAATGTGTTCTAATTTCGTGCTATTTTTATATCATTTATTTCAACTTTTTCTAGAAGCAAGTCACGTTACCTCGATTTATACTTTTGGGAATTTGGACCTACGATTTAATCGAAAATCGCGATTTTTTTTATAAAATCAATTGCGATGTTTCAGAGCAAAAATCGTGCAAGCCTACTAAGTACCATACTTATCAGATGTGTTAAACTGTATATTTTCTCTAAACAGGTTATAACCAATCATGCGGTCACTGTGCCAGTCACTCTGGAACTGAGTGCTAATATTCAAGGATTTCTTCCTGTCCACTGCATCTTTCAACTTCTCAAGAACAGAACATTCTCAAAGTACAGAGTTGTAATCAAGGTCAGAATGTATCCACGCACGCACGCACGCATGCACGCACGCACGCACGCACGCACGCACGCACGCACGCACGCACGCACGCACGCACACGCACGCACGCACGCACGCACACGCACGCACGCACACACGAACGAGAGCCCAGACAAACATATTTTGGTAGCAACAGCTTTTATCAATACTCCTTGAAATTACTAAACGTTTATGTATCTTAATTGATTCCATTCTGCTTTCATCAATTATACATTTTTAGCTCAGCTGACTTTCATTCATCTGTGTTTTAACGATCACTCCCCCATCCAGCATTGATTTGGCCAAAATGTTCCTACACGCATCTAATTTATCCATTATGAAATGAGCCTGATTCGATGACAAAGAACAGAGTTATTCCACTTGCAAATTTTTGTCAGTATAGGACCCAATGGGGAAAGATATTACCTCGATAGCGCGTTTCATAATTTTTAGAACTATTCGCTTTAAATTTGGCAGGAGGCTTCCTTAGGGCATAGAGATCCAAGTTTATTCAAAAGAATTCCATTGACCGATTTGGCAGGTGGCCATCTTGGATTTTGTGCTAGTTTTAAAAATGCCCTTAAAAGTCTTCTGCTCCAAAACCACTTGGCAGATTTATAAGACACGTCATCTAGGGCAATAGATGATACGAAGTTGTTCAAAAGAACCTGATTGGTTGTTTTGCTTGTTGGCCATCTTGGATGACGTAGTTTTCACAGAAACAATTTCTGAACCACTGAAGGGATTGGGCCACAATTTGGTAAATATGATTAGAGACTGAGGGTCATTAAGGTGTGTTCAAAGGAAATTGGTATGTTAAAAATGTGGCCAATCAGAATTCAGTTTTCTGGTAGCCATATTGTAATTTTTTATTTGCCGGATTTTAATATGAAAATTGGTTTCGTGTGGGTTTATGGATAAAATGTCAAATTATACACTTCCTTTTGTCAGACAAATAGGTCGGTGGGCATCCAATGGGAAAATTCAAATGTCTTCTCAATATTTGCTGGGCCTATTTCAATTACATTTGGCAAGAAGCTTCTCTTGGGAATAGAGATCCAAGTTTGAATAAAAGAAGCCATCAAAAGAGGTCATCTTTGATTTAGCGCTATTTTCAGAGACACATTTAAAAATTGCTGGACAGATTGGTGCAAAACCTGAGAAGCTTCATCTAGGGCTGAATCAATGTTGTTCAAGAGAACCTGATTGGTTGATTTGCTATTTACACTTTTAGAGTATATAAAAGTGTTAAGAGTATAGGTCAAAGGTTCATCACATTGGGACCAATAATAAATCATTCAGCCAGCAAATTATGTATTATTAGCTCACCTGGCCCTTAGCTTGAGCTTATGCCATCCGTCCATCTGTCAAATCGCATCTCATTTAAGCTTTGACTGATTTCAACCAAATTTGACTGGAAGGATCATACGATGGTAGGCTCAGCACTTCTATTCAGAATTTTGACTTGTCAATTATTCTGGCAGGCACCTAAAAAGCTACTCATTCCTCCAATATAAATGGCCCAACTTCAGCAACACTTGGGAGGACTAAGTCTATACTGGTAGGCGTCAACACGAGAATTTTTATTGGCCAATATTTCCAGCAGCCATCTAGGATTTTCTAAAGATCTCGGGAAATCAGTTAAAAGCCTACTCATTAACCACCTTGCCAATTTCAAGCAAAGTGTGAAGGACCCTAGAATGGTATTCTTCAAAACCTGTATACCGAATTTTGATTGGTTTTTTGTTTTGACGTCCATCTTGAATTTTCCAAAATATCTCTGGAAATCGTTTAAAACACTACTCCTCATTAACTGCTTGGTCAACTTCAACCAGACTTGGCTGGATGGATACTAGGGTGGTAGGTTTCAGAACATGTATGCAGAATTGTGATTTGGCAATTATTCTGGTGGCCGACTTGGATTTTCTAAAAATCTGGAAGTCAGTTAGAAGCCTACTCAGTAACCGTTTGGCCGATTTCAATCAAACTCTGTTGTAAGGACTCAAGAGTTGTATGCTTCATAACATGATTACAGAATTTTGATTGATCAATTTTTCCGATGGCCATCTTGGATTTTCTGAAAATTTGGGAAAATCAATTAAAATGCTACTTATCATTAATCGCTTTAACAATTTAAAGCAAACGTGGCTAGAAGGTCCCTAGAGTGGTGTGCTTCAGAGCTTGTACACAGAATTTTGATTAGTCAGTTGGTTCGGCGGCCATCTTAATTTTTCCGAAAGATTGCTAGAAAGCGTTTAAGCGCTACTCCTCATTAACCGCTTGTTCCAGTGGCCATCTTGTTCTCCAAAATGACATCTCAGGAACTACTGTACTGATCGGGCTGAAACTTATTAGATTTAATTTCAAGGCTGATTAAAGTTTGTTCATGGGAATGTGATCCTTGATAAAACATGGTTGTCATGGACCAATCAAAATTTTGGGTTTCATGGCTATATTGGATTTTTTTATTGGCTGGATGGAACCTAAGGTTCAATCTGATTGTGTGGTCAGCGTTCATTATTAGTTTCCCACTAAATATCGATTGTACTGAATTCCCAATTTTGTATTTTATGTCTTGTTACTGCTGAATTTAAAGTATTACGTCTGTTCAAATGCTAATGGTTGAAATGCTAATGGTTCAGGTGAGCGCTACGGCCCTTGGGTCTCTTATTATTATAACCAATTTGAGAAAGAAATTCGGTTACTCCTTACCAATCTAATGTAAAAATTTTAAATCTTCAAATTAAATTAAGAGAAACTGTTCATTTTTCAAGAGATTTGTTGAAAGCTGTTGCTATCCACCAAAATGGTTAAGAAATGTACACCAGTTTCCTTGCCATTTGCTATTGACACAGTAAAAGGTCTAATATTGACATCAGTGGTATGGGTTAAGCAAGCTATTGAGCATGCCATCTCAGTAATAGACAGCAGAGCGTCAAGGCCATAGCTTTGAAATGAATGTTTATCAAAATTAAGTGAGCTGAGTTAAATATTCAATTCTTACTTATGAAAAAGGTGTTACCGATAGTAATTTAGTGAACAAAATAACTTAATTTATTCTTTTATTTACAGCCTTGGATTTATAAACAGTTGTGTAATGTTACGTCACCACTTCATCCATTATTACCTCCCCTTATCGAAGCATATGTCAACTCAATCATTATCCTGAATACAAAATCTGACTATACAAATGAACCAATCAGCAATTCAGAGATTCTACAAGTGTTTGCTGATCCATCTCCGGCATCATCATCATCATCGGCTGAGCACTCGCTAGATTCTCACACCCACTCATCATCAATGTTGTCACAACTTCTGATAGTGTATTATGTTCTCCAGTATGAAGATTGTCGCCTGACTAATATGAGAAGCATAGGTAAGTTTCATAAATAGTATTTCAGATGTTTTCAGGTTCAGATCTGACTTTGTAACGTAGGCAATAGATTCGCCAACTTAACTTTTTAACCCTTACATGGCAGAGGCAACAACATCTCTATGATGTACAGAATGTGCTGTTGAACATTTTAAAATTACTGATGCTATGGCAGCAATTCATTCCCGTCAAAATTAGTTTCCGAAAATCCAACATCTTTATTGTATATTTATTTTGGAATTAAGGTGCTAGAATTTTAAGGGTTAACGGGTAAATGACCAGTTTTGTTGCCATCCTTTAACCATTTAGCCATAGATATACTTAAGCATCAGAAGCAGTATACATGTTTGTAATCATACGGCACCAGCTAACATGTTTAGCACGACATACTAGATAAGACACTTTCTTAATTATGTAACACAGATTCTGGTGAATATTTCTGTTTAAATTTGCATATTTAATATCTTTCTGGCTCAAATACCAAGCTGTTTACACTGTGTTAAAACAATCAGGAGGTATTTTACTGAAACATGTATTTTACTATGCTTTGCATAAAATAATAGATTAATTAATTTATGATACTTTCTCTTGCAGCTATATCTGGCCGTAATGTGAAGACATACTCTGAGCAGCTCCTCAGTGAGTTGCCTATCAATTCTCTATTACACCAGTGTCGTGCCAAGCAACTCATCTCCTCTGACCTTCAGGCCTCACTACTCAGGTACTGACAAGGATAATGTTTATAATAGAGGGATCCAATTCTAGCTATACCCTGCCCATTTGCAGCAATGGCACCCAATCAAATTAGTTTCAAAATATTCAACAGAACGTTGATTAAGTAGTAAAGTCATACAATTCACACACTTGACAGACTATTCAGTGTTCATGACGGAGCAAGATACAGTATTCATTATGCATTGTGATTGTGACATCAGCTTACATGTGGCATAATTGATTATGAC
>JAVVLW010004641.1:0-16388 GCA_034401795.1 Chaetoderma sp. LZ-2023a
CTTTGTCTATAATCCATCAACTAGCAATAGTGCAATTTTAATTGGTTGATTGTGTCTACTTTTATGTACTGGTATCAGCTTCCATTGACCACGCCTGAATGATCCATTCAGTGTTTGGTTCCAGATCAAGAAGAAGTGTCTGTGAAAACTAGGTCATCCAAGATGGCTGACAGGCACATCAACCAATCCGGTTCTCTTGAATAAACTTGGGCCAGCTCTTGGTTCTAGATGATGTTTCTTGAGTCTAATGTCAATATGCTAAGCCATTTTAGAGATCTTTAAAGGTGGTTTAAAAAATAGCGCAAAATCCAAGAGTGCCACTGAGCAAATCATTTGAACAACCTGATAGATAAGTGGATTCACAAATGTCAGAACTCAGCAGGACATATATCGCCATTTTCAATGTCAGAATTCAACAACTAACAAAAGTTCAATTTTGATTGATTGATGGTGAGGTTGTTTTTGTACCGATTACCTTCTCTTGAACAAAAATTTAATGATGATTCGACCCTAATTATGTCTTCCAAATTCAGCTCAATCCAATAAGCGGTTCCAAAGAAGTTGTTTTTGTGAAAACTAGGTCATTAGAAATGGCCACTGGACCAATCAAGTTCTCTTGAAAAAAACCTTTTTCAGCTATTGCGCTAAATATTTCTTGAATTTAAAATCAATCGGTCTAGCAGATTCAGAGATGTTTTAAGGTGTTTCTAAAAATAACACGAACTTCAATATGGCCACTGACCAAATCGGCAAATCAGCTCCGCCTGAAGTAACTTTGATCCCTATTACCAAGGGATGCTCAGTGGCTCTCGAGAAGTTGTTTAAAAAAAGGTTTTGAACTATGGACAGTCACCGCTGCATATGCTTACTTGGCTATTCTGGCCAGATGACCTCAAAGGTATTAGAAAAAATTTAAAAAGCCAAATAATGTGTCACTGATAGCTGAACATTGTGAACTCTGCATCTCAACTTAAGAGTGCTTATACATTTACGCTGTTGATTATTTAAAAGTAATTTGCAAAAGTAACAGCTTCCATTCTCAATTGCAGTCATATTAGTTTCAAAATATTCCAGATAATATTTCTTACATTTGTCATATCTGGCATGACGGGGTGAAATATTAACACTTACATGGCGAAGCCAGCCAAAGCTGGCCTCTGCAGCAATATCTTTTCAAAATTTATCACTTGAATGACTGGCATGATAACCTAGCCAGTCATTCCAATGGTAAATTTTCAAAAATAGCCCTGGTCTTCAATAAGCAAATATTTTGATTTTCGTGACCAAATTTAGCCATTAAAGGGTTAAAGACTTTATGAAATGACACCTGTCACAGAATAACCTGATAATAATAGTTATATTTTTATTTTCAGATCTTTGCTGTGGAGTTAACATCTCACCTGTGTATGCAGTATGCCCTGTCTAAAACAATGAGCATTGCTAAGATGGCCATTAACACAATGTTCACACTCCTAGAAGGTTTGTTACTGTTATCCACTATGTGTTAACTAGGTATATAACATCACTCCTAGAAGGTTCATTACTGTTATCCACCATCTGTTACCTAGGTACATAACATGTCTTCACACTCCTAGAAGGTTTGTTACTGTTATCCACCATCTGTTACCTAGGTACATAACATGTCTTCACACTCCTAGAAGGTTCATTACTGTTATCCACCATCTGTTACCTAGGTACATAACATGTCTTCACACTCCTAGAAGGTTCATTACTGTTATCCACCATCTGTTACCTAGGTACATAACATGTCTTCACACTCCTAGAAGGTTTGTTACTGTTATCCACCATCTGTTACCTAGGTACATAACATGTGTTCACACTCCTAGAAGGTTTGTTACTGTTATCCACCATCTGTTACCTAGGTACATAACATGTCTTCACACTCCTAGAAGGTTCATTACTGTTATCCACCATCTGTTACCTAGGTACATAACATGTCTTCACACTCCTAGAAGGTTCATTACTGTTATCCACCATCTGTTACCTAGGTACATAACATGTCTTCACACTCCTAGAAGGTTTGTTACTGTTATCCACCATCTGTTACCTAGGTACATAACATGTCTTCACACTCCTAGAAGGTTCATTACTGTTATCCACCATCTGTTACCTAGGTACATAACATGTCTTCACACTCCTAGAAGGTTCATTACTGTTATCCACCATCTGTTACCTAGGTACATAACATGTCTTCACACTCCTAGAAGGTTTGTTACTGTTATCCACCATCTGTTACCTAGGTACATAACATGTGTTCACACTCCTAGAAGGTTTGTTACTGTTATCCACCATCTGTTACCTAGGTACATAACATGTCTTCACACTCCTAGAAGGTTCATTACTGTTATCCACCATCTGTTACCTAGGTACATAACATGTCTTCACACTTCTAGAAGGTTTGTTACTGTTATCCACCATCTGTTACCTAGGTACATAACATGTCTTCACACTCCTAGAAGGTTCATTACTGTTATCCACCATCTGTTACCTAGGTACATAACATGTCTTCACACTCCTAGAAGGTTTGTTACTGTTATCCACCATCTGTTACCTAGGTACATAACATGTCTTCACACTCCTAGAAGGTTCATTACTGTTATCCACCATCTGTTACCTAGGTACATAACATGTCTTCACACTCCTAGAAGGTTCATTACTGTTATCCACCATCTGTTACCTAGGTACATAACATGTCTTCACACTCCTAGAAGGTTTGTTACTGTTATCCACCATCTGTTACCTAGGTACATAACATGTGTTCACACTCCTAGAAGGTTTGTTACTGTTATCCACCATCTGTTACCTAGGTACATAACATGTCTTCACACTCCTAGAAGGTTCATTACTGTTATCCACCATCTGTTACCTAGGTACATAACATGTCTTCACACTTCTAGAAGGTTTGTTACTGTTATCCACCATCTGTTACCTAGGTACATAACATGTCTTCACACTCCTAGAAGGTTCATTACTGTTATCCACCATCTGTTACCTAGGTACATAACATGTCTTCACACTCCTAGAAGGTTTGTTACTGTTATCCACCATCTGTTACCTAGGTACATAACATGTCTTCACACTCCTAGAAGGTTCATTACTGTTATCCACCATCTGTTACCTAGGTACATAACATGTCTTCACACTCCTAGAAGGTTCATTAATGTTATCCACCATCTGTTACCTAGGTACATAACATGTCTTCACACTCCTAGAAGGTTTGTTACTGTTATCCACCATCTGTTACCTAGGTACATAACATGTGTTCACACTCCTAGAAGGTTTGTTACTGTTATCCACAATCTGTTACCTAGGTACATAACATGTCTTCACACTCCTAGAAGGTTCATTACTGTTATCCACCATCTGTTACCTAGGTACATAACATGTCTTCACACTTCTAGAAGGTTTGTTACTGTTATCCACCATCTGTTACCTAGGTACATAACATGTCTTCACACTCCTAGAAGGTTCATTACTGTTATCCACCATCTGTTACCTAGGTACATAACATGTCTTCACACTCCTAGAAGGTTTGTTACTGTTATCCACCATCTGTTACCTAGGTACATAACATGTGTTCACACTCCTAGAAGGTTTGTTACTGTTATCCACCATCTGTTACCTAGGTACATAACATGTCTTCACACTCCTAGAAGGTTTGTTACTGTTATCCACCATCTGTTACCTAGGTACATAACATGTCTTCACACTCCTAGAAGGTTCATTACTGTTATCCACCATCTGTTACCTAGGTACATAACATGTCTTCACACTCCTAGAAGGTTCATTACTGTTATCCACCATCTGTTACCTAGGTACATAACATGTCTTCACACTCCTAGAAGGTTTGTTACTGTTATCCACCATCTGTTACCTAGGTACATAACATGTGTTCACACTCCTAGAAGGTTTGTTACTGTTATCCACCATCTGTTACCTAGGTACATAACATGTCTTCACACTCCTAGAAGGTTCATTACTGTTATCCACCATCTGTTACCTAGGTACATAACATGTCTTCACACTTCTAGAAGGTTTGTTACTGTTATCCACCATCTGTTACCTAGGTACATAACATGTCTTCACACTCCTAGAAGGTTCATTACTGTTATCCACCATCTGTTACCTAGGTACATAACATGTCTTCACACTCCTAGAAGGTTCATTACTGTTATCCACCATCTGTTACCTAGGTACATAACATGTCTTCACACTCCTAGAAGGTTTGTTACTGTTATCCACCATCTGTTACCTAGGTACATAACATGTGTTCACACTCCTAGAAGGTTTGTTACTGTTATCCACCATCTGTTACCTAGGTACATAACATGTCTTCACACTCCTAGAAGGTTCATTACTGTTATCCACCATCTGTTACCTAGGTACATAACATGTCTTCACACTTCTAGAAGGTTTGTTACTGTTATCCACCATCTGTTACCTAGGTACATAACATGTCTTCACACTCCTAGAAGGTTTGTTACTGTTATCCACCATCTGTTACCTAGGTACATAACATGTGTTCACACTCCTAGAAGGTTTGTTACTGTTATCCACCATCTGTTACCTAGGTACATAACATGTCTTCACACTCCTAGAAGGTTCATTACTGTTATCCACCATCTGTTACCTAGGTACATAACATGTCTTCACACTTCTAGAAGGTTTGTTACTGTTATCCACCATCTGTTACCTAGGTACATAACATGTCTTCACACTCCTAGAAGGTTCATTACTGTTATCCACCATCTGTTACCTAGGTACATAACATGTCTTCACACTCCTAGAAGGTTTGTTACTGTTATCCACCATCTGTTACCTAGGTACATAACATGTCTTCACACTCCTAGAAGGTTCATTACTGTTATCCACCATCTGTTACCTAGGTACATAACATGTCTTCACACTCCTAGAAGGTTCATTACTGTTATCCACCATCTGTTACCTAGGTACATAACATGTCTTCACACTCCTAGAAGGTTTGTTACTGTTATCCACCATCTGTTACCTAGGTACATAACATGTGTTCACACTCCTAGAAGGTTTGTTACTGTTATCCACCATCTGTTACCTAGGTACATAACATGTCTTCACACTCCTAGAAGGTTCATTACTGTTATCCACCATCTGTTACCTAGGTACATAACATGTCTTCACACTTCTAGAAGGTTTGTTACTGTTATCCACCATCTGTTACCTAGGTACATAACATGTCTTCACACTCCTAGAAGGTTCATTACTGTTATCCACCATCTGTTACCTAGGTACATAACATGTCTTCACACTCCTAGAAGGTTTGTTACTGTTATCCACCATCTGTTACCTAGGTACATAACATGTGTTCACACTCCTAGAAGGTTTGTTACTGTTATCCACCATCTGTTACCTAGGTACATAACATGTCTTCACACTCCTAGAAGGTTTGTTACTGTTATCCACCATCTGTTACCTAGGTACATAACATGTCTTCACACTTCTAGAAGGTTTGTTACTGTTATCCACCATCTGTTACCTAGGTACATAACATGTGTTCACACTCCTAGAAGGTTTGTTACTGTTATCCACCATCTGTTACCTAGGTACATAACATGTCTTCACACTCCTAGAAGGTTTGTTACTGTTATCCACCATCTGTTACCTAGGTACATAACATGTGTTCACACTCCTAGAAGGTTTGTTACTGTTATCCACCATCTGTTACCTAGGTACATAACATGTCTTCACACTCCTAGAAGGTTCATTACTGTTATCCACCATCTGTTACCTAGGTACATAACATGTCTTCACACTCCTAGAAGGTTTGTTACTGTTATCCACCATCTGTTACCTAGGTACATAACATGTGTTCACACTCCTAGAAGGTTTGTTACTGTTATCCACCATCTGTTACCTAGGTACATAACATGTCTTCACACTCCTAGAAGGTTTGTTACTGTTATCCACCATCTGTTACCTAGGTACATAACATGTCTTCACACTTCTAGAAGGTTTGTTACTGTTATCCACCATCTGTTACCTAGGTACATAACATGTGTTCACACTCCTAGAAGGTTTGTTACTGTTATCCACCATCTGTTACCTAGGTACATAACATGTCTTCACACTCCTAGAAGGTTTGTTACTGTTATCCACCATCTGTTACCTAGGTACATAACATGTGTTCACACTCCTAGAAGGTTTGTTACTGTTATCCACCATCTGTTACCTAGGTACATAACATGTCTTCACACTCCTAGAAGGTTCATTACTGTTATCCACCATCGGTTACCTAGGTACATAACATGTCTTCACACTCCTAGAAGGTTTGTTACTGTTATCCACCATCTGTTACCTAGGTACATAACATGTGTTCACACTCCTAGAAGGTTCATTACTGTTATCCACCATCTGTTACCTAGGTACATAACATGTCTTCACACTCCTAGAAGGTTCATTACTGTTATCCACCATCTGTTACCTAGGTACATAACATGTCTTCACACTCCTAGAAGGTTTGTTACTGTTATCCACCATCTGTTACCTAGGTACATAACATGTGTTCACACTCCTAGAAGGTTCATTACTGTTATCCACCATCTGTTACCTAGGTACATAACATGTCTTCACACTCCTAGAAGGTTTGTTACTGTTATCCACCATCTGTTACCTAGGTACATAACATGTCTTCACACTCCTAGAAGGTTTGTTACTGTTATCCACCATCTGTTACCTAGGTACATAACATGTGTTCACACTCCTAGAAGGTTTGTTACTGTTATCCACCATCTGTTACCTAGGTACATAACATGTCTTCACACTCCTAGAAGGTTTGTTACTGTTATCCACCATCTGTTACCTAGGTACATAACATGTCTTCACACTCCTAGAAGGTTCATTACTGTTATCCACCATCTGTTACCTAGGTACATAACATGTGTTCACACTCCTAGAAGGTTTGTTACTGTTATCCACCATCTGTTACCTAGGTACATAACATGTCTTCACACTCCTAGAAGGTTCATTACTGTTATCCACCATCTGTTACCTAGGTACATAACATGTCTTCACACTTCTAGAAGGTTTGTTACTGTTATCCACCATCTGTTACCTAGGTACATAACATGTCTTCACACTCCTAGAAGGTTCATTACTGTTATCCACCATCTGTTACCTAGGTACATAACATGTCTTCACACTCCTAGAAGGTTTGTTACTGTTATCCACCATCTGTTACCTAGGTACATAACATGTCTTCACACTCCTAGAAGGTTCATTACTGTTATCCACCATCTGTTACCTAGGTACATAACATGTCTTCACACTCCTAGAAGGTTCATTACTGTTATCCACCATCTGTTACCTAGGTACATAACATGTCTTCACACTCCTAGAAGGTTTGTTACTGTTATCCACCATCTGTTACCTAGGTACATAACATGTGTTCACACTCCTAGAAGGTTTGTTACTGTTATCCACCATCTGTTACCTAGGTACATAACATGTCTTCACACTCCTAGAAGGTTCATTACTGTTATCCACCATCTGTTACCTAGGTACATAACATGTCTTCACACTTCTAGAAGGTTTGTTACTGTTATCCACCATCTGTTACCTAGGTACATAACATGTCTTCACACTCCTAGAAGGTTTGTTACTGTTATCCACCATCTGTTACCTAGGTACATAACATGTCTTCACACTCCTAGAAGGTTCATTACTGTTATCCACCATCTGTTACCTAGGTACATAACATGTCTTCACACTCCTAGAAGGTTTGTTACTGTTATCCACCATCTGTTACCTAGGTACATAACATGTGTTCACACTCCTAGAAGGTTTGTTACTGTTATCCACCATCTGTTACCTAGGTACATAACATGTCTTCACACTCCTAGAAGGTTTGTTACTGTTATCCACCATCTGTTACCTAGGTACATAACATGTCTTCACACTCCTAGAAGGTTTGTTACTGTTATCCACCATCTGTTACCTAGGTACATAACATGTGTTCACACTCCTAGAAGGTTTGTTACTGTTATCCACCATCTGTTACCTAGGTACATAACATGTCTTCACACTCCTAGAAGGTTCATTACTGTTATCCACCATCTGTTACCTAGGTACATAACATGTCTTCACACTCCTAGAAGGTTCATTACTGTTATCCACCATCTGTTACCTAGGTACATAACATGTCTTCACACTCCTAGAAGGTTTGTTACTGTTATCCACCATCTGTTACCTAGGTACATAACATGTCTTCACACTCCTAGAAGGTTTGTTACTGTTATCCACCATCTGTTACCTAGGTACATAACATGTCTTCACACTCCTAGAAGGTTCATTACTGTTATCCACCATCTGTTACCTAGGTACATAACATGTCTTCACACTCCTAGAAGGTTTGTTACTGTTATCCACCATCTGTTACCTAGGTACATAACATGTCTTCACACTCCTAGAAGGTTCATTACTGTTATCCACCATCTGTTACCTAGGTACATAACATGTCTTCACACTCCTAGAAGGTTTGTTACTGTTATCCACCATCTGTTACCTAGGTACATAACATGTCTTCACACTCCTAGAAGGTTTGTTACTGTTATCCACCATCTGTTACCTAGGTACATAACATGTCTTCACACTCCTAGAAGGTTTGTTACTGTTATCCACCATCTGTTACCTAGGTACATAACATGTCTTCACACTCCTAGAAGGTTTGTTACTGTTATCCACCATCTGTTACCTAGGTACATAACATGTGTTCACACTCCTAGAAGGTTTGTTACTGTTATCCACCATCTGTTACCTAGGTACATAACATGTCTTCACACTCCTAGAAGGTTCATTACTGTTATCCACCATCTGTTACCTAGGTACATAACATGTCTTCACACTCCTAGAAGGTTTGTTACTGTTATCCACCATCTGTTACCTAGGTACATAACATGTCTTCACACTCCTAGAAGGTTCATTACTGTTATCCACCATCTGTTACCTAGGTACATAACATGTCTTCACACTCCTAGAAGGTTTGTTACTGTTATCCACCATCTGTTACCTAGGTACATAACATGTCTTCACACTCCTAGAAGGTTTGTTACTGTTATCCACCATCTGTTACCTAGGTACATAACATGTCTTCACACTCCTAGAAGGTTCATTACTGTTATCCACCATCTGTTACCTAGGTACATAACATGTCTTCACACTCCTAGAAGGTTTGTTACTGTTATCCACCATCTGTTACCTAGGTACATAACATGTCTTCACACTCCTAGAAGGTTTGTTACTGTTATCCACCATCTGTTACCTAGGTACATAACATGTCTTCACACTCCTAGAAGGTTTGTTACTGTTATCCACCATCTGTTACCTAGGTACATAACATGTCTTCACACTCCTAGAAGGTTTGTTACTGTTATCCACCATCTGTTACCTAGGTACATAACATGTCTTCACACTCCTAGAAGGTTCATTACTGTTATCCACCATCTGTTACCTAGGTACATAACATGTCTTCACACTCCTAGAAGGTTTGTTACTGTTATCCACCATCTGTTACCTAGGTACATAACATGTGTTCACACTCCTAGAAGGTTTGTTACTGTTATCCACCATCTGTTACCTAGGTACATAACATGTCTTCACACTCCTAGAAGGTTTGTTACTGTTATCCACCATCTGTTACCTAGGTACATAACATGTCTTCACACTCCTAGAAGGTTCATTACTGTTATCCACCATCTGTTACCTAGGTACATAACATGTCTTCACACTCCTAGAAGGTTCATTACTGTTATCCACCATCTGTTACCTAGGTACATAACATGTCTTCACACTCCTAGAAGGTTTGTTACTGTTATCCACCATCTGTTACCTAGGTACATAACATGTGTTCACACTCCTAGAAGGTTTGTTACTGTTATCCACCATCTGTTACCTAGGTACATAACATGTCTTCACACTCCTAGAAGGTTCATTACTGTTATCCACCATCTGTTACCTAGGTACATAACATGTCTTCACACTCCTAGAAGGTTTGTTACTGTTATCCACCATCTGTTACCTAGGTACATAACATGTCTTCACACTCCTAGAAGGTTCATTACTGTTATCCACCATCTGTTACCTAGGTACATAACATGTCTTCACACTCCTAGAAGGTTTGTTACTGTTATCCACCATCTGTTACCTAGGTACATAACATGTCTTCACACTCCTAGAAGGTTCATTACTGTTATCCACCATCTGTTACCTAGGTACATAACATGTCTTCACACTCCTAGAAGGTTTGTTACTGTTATCCACCATCTGTTACCTAGGTACATAACATGTCTTCACACTCCTAGAAGGTTCATTACTGTTATCCACCATCTGTTACCTAGGTACATAACATGTCTTCACACTCCTAGAAGGTTCATTACTGTTATCCACCATCTGTTACCTAGGTACATAACATGTCTTCACACTCCTAGAAGGTTTGTTACTGTTATCCACCATCTGTTACCTAGGTACATAACATGTGTTCACACTCCTAGAAGGTTTGTTACTGTTATCCACCATCTGTTACCTAGGTACATAACATGTCTTCACACTCCTAGAAGGTTCATTACTGTTATCCACCATCTGTTACCTAGGTACATAACATGTCTTCACACTCCTAGAAGGTTTGTTACTGTTATCCACCATCTGTTACCTAGGTACATAACATGTCTTCACACTCCTAGAAGGTTCATTACTGTTATCCACCATCTGTTACCTAGGTACATAACATGTCTTCACACTCCTAGAAGGTTTGTTACTGTTATCCACCATCTGTTACCTAGGTACATAACATGTCTTCACACTCCTAGAAGGTTCATTACTGTTATCCACCATCTGTTACCTAGGTACATAACATGTCTTCACACTCCTAGAAGGTTCATTACTGTTATCCACCATCTGTTACCTAGGTACATAACATGTCTTCACACTCCTAGAAGGTTTGTTACTGTTATCCACCATCTGTTACCTAGGTACATAACATGTCTTCACACTCCTAGAAGGTTTGTTACTGTTATCCACCATCTGTTACCTAGGTACATAACATGTCTTCACACTCCTAGAAGGTTCATTACTGTTATCCACCATCTGTTACCTAGGTACATAACATGTCTTCACACTCCTAGAAGGTTTGTTACTGTTATCCACCATCTGTTACCTAGGTACATAACATGTCTTCACACTCCTAGAAGGTTCATTACTGTTATCCACCATCTGTTACCTAGGTACATAACATGTCTTCACACTCCTAGAAGGTTTGTTACTGTTATCCACCATCTGTTACCTAGGTACATAACATGTCTTCACACTCCTAGAAGGTTTGTTACTGTTATCCACCATCTGTTACCTAGGTACATAACATGTCTTCACACTCCTAGAAGGTTTGTTACTGTTATCCACCATCTGTTACCTAGGTACATAACATGTCTTCACACTCCTAGAAGGTTTGTTACTGTTATCCACCATCTGTTACCTAGGTACATAACATGTCTTCACACTCCTAGAAGGTTTGTTACTGTTATCCACCATCTGTTACCTAGGTACATAACATGTGTTCACACTCCTAGAAGGTTTGTTACTGTTATCCACCATCTGTTACCTAGGTACATAACATGTCTTCACACTCCTAGAAGGTTCATTACTGTTATCCACCATCTGTTACCTAGGTACATAACATGTCTTCACACTCCTAGAAGGTTTGTTACTGTTATCCACCATCTGTTACCTAGGTACATAACATGTCTTCACACTCCTAGAAGGTTCATTACTGTTATCCACCATCTGTTACCTAGGTACATAACATGTCTTCACACTCCTAGAAGGTTCATTACTGTTATCCACCATCTGTTACCTAGGTACATAACATGTCTTCACACTCCTAGAAGGTTTGTTACTGTTATCCACCATCTGTTACCTAGGTACATAACATGTGTTCACACTCCTAGAAGGTTCATTACTGTTATCCACCATCTGTTACCTAGGTACATAACATGTCTTCACACTCCTAGAAGGTTTGTTACTGTTATCCACCATCTGTTACCTAGGTACATAACATGTCTTCACACTCCTAGAAGGTTTGTTACTGTTATCCACCATCTGTTACCTAGGTACATAACATGTGTTCACACTCCTAGAAGGTTTGTTACTGTTATCCACCATCTGTTACCTAGGTACATAACATGTCTTCACACTCCTAGAAGGTTTGTTACTGTTATCCACCATCTGTTACCTAGGTACATAACATGTCTTCACACTCCTAGAAGGTTCATTACTGTTATCCACCATCTGTTACCTAGGTACATAACATGTCTTCACACTCCTAGAAGGTTTGTTACTGTTATCCACCATCTGTTACCTAGGTACATAACATGTCTTCACACTCCTAGAAGGTTCATTACTGTTATCCACCATCTGTTACCTAGGTACATAACATGTCTTCACACTCCTAGAAGGTTTGTTACTGTTATCCACCATCTGTTACCTAGGTACATAACATGTCTTCACACTCCTAGAAGGTTCATTACTGTTATCCACCATCTGTTACCTAGGTACATAACATGTCTTCACACTCCTAGAAGGTTTGTTACTGTTATCCACCATCTGTTACCTAGGTACATAACATGTCTTCACACTCCTAGAAGGTTCATTACTGTTATCCACCATCTGTTACCTAGGTACATAACATGTCTTCACACTCCTAGAAGGTTTGTTACTGTTATCCACCATCTGTTACCTAGGTACATAACATGTCTTCACACTCCTAGAAGGTTTGTTACTGTTATCCACCATCTGTTACCTAGGTACATAACATGTGTTCACACTCCTAGAAGGTTTGTTACTGTTATCCACCATCTGTTACCTAGGTACATAACATGTCTTCACACTCCTAGAAGGTTCATTACTGTTATCCACCATCTGTTACCTAGGTACATAACATGTCTTCACACTCCTAGAAGGTTTGTTACTGTTATCCACCATCTGTTACCTAGGTACATAACATGTCTTCACACTCCTAGAAGGTTCATTACTGTTATCCACCATCTGTTACCTAGGTACATAACATGTCTTCACACTCCTAGAAGGTTTGTTACTGTTATCCACCATCTGTTACCTAGGTACATAACATGTGTTCACACTCCTAGAAGGTTTGTTACTGTTATCCACCATCTGTTACCTAGGTACATAACATGTCTTCACACTCCTAGAAGGTTTGTTACTGTTATCCACCATCTGTTACCTAGGTACATAACATGTCTTCACACTCCTAGAAGGTTTGTTACTGTTATCCACCATCTGTTACCTAGGTACATAACATGTGTTCACACTCCTAGAAGGTTTGTTACTGTTATCCACCATCTGTTACCTAGGTACATAACATGTCTTCACACTCCTAGAAGGTTCATTACTGTTATCCACCATCTGTTACCTAGGTACATAACATGTCTTCACACTCCTAGAAGGTTTGTTACTGTTATCCACCATCTGTTACCTAGGTACATAACATGTGTTCACACTCCTAGAAGGTTTGTTACTGTTATCCACCATCTGTTACCTAGGTACATAACATGTCTTCACACTCCTAGAAGGTTCATTACTGTTATCCACCATCTGTTACCTAGGTACATAACATGTCTTCACACTCCTAGAAGGTTTGTTACTGTTATCCACCATCTGTTACCTAGGTACATAACATGTCTTCACACTCCTAGAAGGTTCATTACTGTTATCCACCATCTGTTACCTAGGTACATAACATGTCTTCACACTCCTAGAAGGTTTGTTACTGTTATCCACCATCTGTTACCTAGGTACATAACATGTGTTCACACTCCTAGAAGGTTTGTTACTGTTATCCACCATCTGTTACCTAGGTACATAACATGTCTTCACACTCCTAGAAGGTTTGTTACTGTTATCCACCATCTGTTACCTAGGTACATAACATGTCTTCACACTCCTAGAAGGTTTGTTACTGTTATCCACCATCTGTTACCTAGGTACATAACATGTCTTCACACTCCTAGAAGGTTTGTTACTGTTATCCACCATCTGTTACCTAGGTACATAACATGTCTTCACACTCCTAGAAGGTTCATTACTGTTATCCACCATCTGTTACCTAGGTACATAACATGTCTTCACACTCCTAGAAGGTTTGTTACTGTTATCCACCATCTGTTACCTAGGTACATAACATGTGTTCACACTCCTAGAAGGTTCATTACTGTTATCCACCATCTGTTACCTAGGTACATAACATGTGTTCACACTCCTAGAAGGTTCATTACTGTTATCCACCATCTGTTACCTAGGTACATAACATGTCTTCACACTCCTAGAAGGTTTGTTACTGTTATCCACCATCTGTTACCTAGGTACATAACATGTGTTCACACTCCTAGAAGGTTCATTACTGTTATCCACCATCTGTTACCTAGGTACATAACATGTCTTCACACTCCTAGAAGGTTTGTTACTGTTATCCACCATCTGTTACCTAGGTACATAACATGTCTTCACACTCCTAGAAGGTTTGGTACTGTTATCCACCATCTGTTACCTAGGTATATAACATGTGTTCACACTCCTAGAAGGTTTGTTACTGTTATCCACCATCTGTTACCTAGGTACATAACATGTCTTCACACTCCTAGAAGGTTTGTTACTGTTATCCACCATCTGTTACCTAGGTACATAACATGTCTTCACACTCCTAGAAGGTTCATTACTGTTATCCACCATCTGTTACCTAGGTACATAACATGTCTTCACACTCCTAGAAGGTTTGTTACTGTTATCCACCATCTGTTACCTAGGTACATAACATGTCTTCACACTCCTAGAAGGTTCATTACTGTTATCCACCATCTGTCACCTAGGTACATAACATGTCTTCACACTCCTAGAAGGTTTGTTACTGTTATCCACCATCTGTTACCTAGGTACATAACATGTGTTCACACTTCTAGAAGGTTTGTTACTGTTATCCACCATCTGTTACCTAGGTACATAACATGTCTTCACACTCCTAGAAGGTTTGTTACTGTTATCCACCATCTGTTACCTAGGTACATAACATGTGTTCACACTCCTAGAAGGTTCATTACTGTTATCCACCATCTGTTACCTAGGTACATAACATGTGTTCACACTCCTAGAAGGTTTGTTACTGTTATCCACCATCTGTTACCTAGGTACATAACATGTCTTCACACTCCTAGAAGGTTTGTTACTGTTATCCACCATCTGTTACCTAGGTACATAACATGTCTTCACACTCCTAGAAGGTTCATTACTGTTATCCACCATCTGTTACCTAGGTACATAACATGTCTTCACACTCCTAGAAGGTTCATTACTGTTATCCACCATCTGTTACCTAGGTACATAACATGTGTTCACACTCCTAGAAGGTTTGTTACTGTTATCCACCATCTGTTACCTAGGTACATAACATGTGTTCACACTCCTAGAAGGTTTGTTACTGTTTTCCATCATGTGTTACCTAGGTACATAACATGTGTTCACACTCCTAGAAGGTTCATTACTGTTATCCACCATCTGTTACCTAGGTACATAACATGTCTTCACACTCCTAGAAGGTTTGTTACTGTTTTCCATCATGTGTTACCTAGGTACATAACATGTCTTCACACTCCTAGAAGGTTCATTACTGTTATCCACCATCTGTTACCTAGGTACATAACATGTGTTCACACTCCTAGAAGGTTTGTTACTGTTATCCACCATCTGTTACCTAGGTACATAACATGTCTTCACACTCCTAGAAGGTTTGTTACTGTTTTCCATCATCTGTTACCTAGGTACATAACATGTCTTCACACTCCTAGAAGGTTCATTACTGTTATCCACCATCTGTTACCTAGGTACATAACATGTCTTCACACTTCTAGAAGGTTTGTTACTGTTTTCCACCATCTGTTACCTAGGTACATAACATGTCTTCACACTCCTAGAAGGTTTGTTACTGTTATCCACCATCTGTTACCTAGGTACATAACATGTCTTCACACTCCTAGAAGGTTCATTACTGTTATCCACCATCTGTTACCTAGGTACATAACATGTCTTCACACTCCTAGAAGGTTTGTTACTGTTATCCACCATCTGTTACCTAGGTACATAACATGTCTTCACACTCCTAGAAGGTTCATTACTGTTATCCACCATCTGTTACCTAGGTACATAACATGTCGTTCACACTCCTAGAAGGTTCATTACTGTTATCCACCATCTGTTACCTAGGTACATAACATGTCTTCACACTCCTAGAAGGTTTGTTACTGTTATCCACCATCTGTTACAACACACGTGTCTATGCG
>JAVVLW010004646.1:0-11227 GCA_034401795.1 Chaetoderma sp. LZ-2023a
GCATGACACGTGTGTTGGGACGCCTTTAATTTTCAGAAACGGCGTACTCTAAGATGAAGGGTCAATCAGCGCACTTGAGATGGAGCAAGAATGCGGTCACGTGAACCCTGTCTGGCTAGACAAGGACATTTCCCCCAAAATAACTCCCACGCCCGAAGGCTGGGAAACGGCATTTAAAGGAAATGCCATCTAATTAATTACTAGCCTCATTTGGTGCAGTTTTAAGTGCAGCTGACATATGGTGTCAGCCACGTATGGCAACGTCCGTTAGTGCAAGAATGGCATTATATTCGCGGGAACACTAATCCATCCACCGTGCTGGGGGAAAAGTACACACGAACACACACCTCGTCTTCAGCCATAAACATCGCCGGGCTGGTGTTGGGGTGTAGTAAGAGACTGACTGGCTCTGAATTTTTTTATTACAATGTGTATAGGCGTGCATGTGCATGGGCGTGCATGTGTGTACGGGTGTTGGGGTTTGTTGGTGTAGTGTTGTGTATGTGAGGGAGTTGTGGGGTCTCGCAGACGCTGGATTGTATGTATGTGTATCTGTATGGGTGTATGAGGGCTAGTAGTATAGCCGGTAGTAGAAAAATACCCCCTCCCTACAGAGGGAACCGTTCCACGATCCGCGGCTCCCACAACCCCTCAATTCCTGAGGCATAGGTTGCGGGGGCCGCCACGGGAACAGCTGCCAGGGAGGTAGGATCATCCCGACACTACTACTACCAGGGGCGGAACGCCTAGTTAGAGACACGCCTCCACAGAGATATACACCACTGATCGCCATCAACCACAGGGCCGGCCTCTCTCTATCCTGTGTAGGCTCAGACAAACACGTAGTCTCTGTCAGAGTCGCATCGGCATGATGGGACCCACCCATAGGGGCTTCCATTTACCTTGACAATGCTCACCTGGGAGGAGGCTAAAGTGATTAGCATGTGAACCACGACAGGCTCTGGCATGTTCACATGTTATGCAGAGAATCTGGTGCTGAGCAGGGGTCTCCAACAGACAACAACGGCCTACCTCTCCACCCCATAGAAGTGGCAGACAGACTCGATCTCTTTATGTGGGTGAAAGCGGTCGTAAATGTTTCTCCTCAAGGGGTCGACCCCAATGATTGTACTGGGGGGTCATCCCGGAAGTGGGCCCACTTGGCATCTAATATCATGGCGGTCTCAGCGCCCTGTGTCACTGCTGTAGACGCCAGCACGAGCAGTATGATGAGAATCATGGCTATATATGAAGAGTTAAACTA
Source organism: Chaetoderma sp. LZ-2023a (assembly GCA_034401795.1). Taxonomy (NCBI): domain Eukaryota; kingdom Metazoa; phylum Mollusca; class Caudofoveata; order Chaetodermatida; family Chaetodermatidae; genus Chaetoderma; species Chaetoderma sp. LZ-2023a. Next base: position 1,265 of record JAVVLW010004646.1, read on the forward strand.
AACAGAGTGAAACCCCTCGAGAAATATCTGTGCCAGATCGAGCTCTGTTCCATCCGGATCGATAGTGATCTTCATCCCCTCAGGGTCAGGGGCTAGCTGCTTCACTCTGCCGCCGGCTAAGAAACGTAGCTCTAGGACTATATGAGTCATTTGCGGGCTAGTGAGTCCCAACTCGCTGAAGCAGTTTAACAGCACCCTTGAATTTGGAGACATGTGACACACCATCTCCCCATAGGGTGCCCTCCTGGACGTTAACAGTTCTTCTGATCCATCGAATGGCACGACGCAGCAGGAGCTTTCCACCTGTAACCCCGATCTGGTGACCCACACTCGTCAGAGAGGACACCTTCACCAATGTAGGTGAGGAAGGATGATCCCCGATTGTAGAGCATTCGAACTGTCCCATCCTTTTTCACAACAGTGGAGAGGGGAGTAATCTCTATGTCAATGACTGCGGGAGGCCTATATAGGGCAACCATGTTTGCCAGTCACCCCCAGGTCCAGCACGGTACACACACTTCATTCTTCTCAAACTGCAGGGTTTTTGCCAGGGTCAATAGCAGGCCATCATGGGCTATCGGCGGGGCACCGCTCGAATAGGGGTTGACCAGATGAAAGCTGAGGTCGTTATTTAGGGTGTTGATGTCTGCCACCCCTGTATCCGAGAGCTCAATCAATGGCTCGAGGATGTACTTCCTCTTCGGGAAATCATACCGAAACACGATCATGTGGCCATCTATGTTGTGACCCAGGCGCTCCTTCGTCACATCCTTGAGGTCTGTTCGCAGCTCCACCCCATCACCACCAATGGGGGTGGAGGGAGAATGCCTTTGACTTTGCTTCGTACTGTAGGGCGAATGACTTGTCATCGCTCTCTTTCTACCTTGGCAGCATCAACTGCGCACACATCTGTCAGGGTCAGCAAGACATATAACCATGCCGATTGTCCGACTGCTGCTCTTCGGTGGTAGAGAACGTAATCTCACCCTCTTTAGAGGGGAGACAGGTGGTACACTACCATGTAGAATGGGTCCTCTTCGAGGTGCCCCAGCGGGGAACAACATACATACACGGTGATGTGCTACATCAACCTCTGGGCAGTGCACACAGCAGCTCACTGGTAGAAGTCAGCCGGGACGTGTCTCCCAGGTGCCCAACAGCAACCTATGGAAAGCTCTCAGTCCTAGCCTGTTCACACCTGTAAATCACCTGTTTGACAGCCCCTCCATTAACATATATGCCAGCACGAATGGAATATTGGACGCCCATTTAGAGTTTACACTCTTATTACTCATTGACATGACATGATATCACACCAGGAATACCTGACCTTGACCGAGATGATGAAGAAAGAGGTTCGCCCCCTTCATGACCCCTGCACAGATAATGGCCTTAAACGAACAGAGGCTCGCACTGCAACAAGAAGGAGAGCGACTACAGCAGGAGAATTGGTATCAACAGAATGCAAGCTTTGCAAGGAGGCAAAGGAACATTGAAAATTCCGATACTGGCAGGCCCTCCTGGAGGAGAGTAAGCGGGACGCAGGAGTCTTGACAGACGACGATGAGCTAGATGTCTTCAGAGACGAGGATGATCCAGAATGTCATACAGTGGAAAGAGGGAGATGGCGCAGAAGTGTTAGACGAAGAAAACCATCCAGCGGCGGACCTACTATCTTGGTGATAAGGTGAAGTTCCAGATGGTCACGTCTCAAAAAACCTACTGGCACCCAACATAGTGCTGGATGACCTCTGTCTAAGAGATGTCTGTCTCGAAACCAGCAAGCTGGGATGGTTCGCCAGGCTCTCCAAATTGAACCCTTCTATGACTCATGAGCATGATTCTCCAGGTGATGCAGGTTTAATCTCCAGGTATACTATGGCAAAATCAGAGTGGCGGAAGCAACCAGAAATATACCCCTCTGTGACTGCTGACGGGGGGGGGGGGGGTACAGTAGACGGCTGGCGACTCCAGCAGATAGATACCATCAGACAGAAACTCGTCCATGAGGCAGAAAAGTACAGCAGATCACGCAGGCGATATAAAAACAGCCTACAACGTCCTCGAGCGTACAACCACTGCTGCGGGTGTGATTGGAGCCAGTGGAGGCAGCGGCAGATTGCAAGGAGGCTGGAGAAGCATGCTAAGTACGTGGCACTGGCACAGAGTATGCTACGGACTATTGACGAGTCTGTCAGCAAAGCTCTCATGGATGGCCAGTGTCACCGATGAAGAGTACCACCATATATTGAAGGTCCAAGTCCTGTACTGCACGGAGAAACTTTAAGTGTGACAGGAATACCTCAAAGGCTCCAGCGGGGCGGGTTGACATGGGGGAGTTTAAAAAACGAGATGTTATGGCGAGGTGACCTCGCTGGTCTCTGGAGTCGAGACGACTACAAATAGTGTACTGCGGTAGCTTTAAGAACACCAGTATAGATGGCCTTCGCCACCGAACCTAACGACAGTCATTCGGAGCCAACCGCCCCTACTGGGTACACCATTGACTGGCCTGAGAGGTCTACTGGATGATATACCAGAGCTAACACAGTTCTCCATCACCGGGAATGGACGGTCCCGAACCAGCTTCTCCGTCAACCCACGACTGCTGACCAACCGCCCCATTACCATCAAGGATGCGAAGCAAGCTCATTACTTGGATGGCTGCTCCAAGCCTCTCCATACTGGAGTCAGCAGCTGAACTTTGCCATGTGTTTGTTCCACGGTAGGATGTGGAGTAAGTTCCACCCTGCTTCACTCCAATTCTGGTACTCCCTGAAGCTGTGCTCATCGTGAGCTGTCTCAGATTCCACGTGTACTTCACGGTGTGACGAATCCTCCGTGAGCTGGGTGCAAGCCTCCCTGATACAAACGCCTTCGACCCACAGCTCAACAGTCATAGCGTCTCAGCGGCCAGCAGACTACAGAGAGAGTTCAGCACTCACCCAGACTATCGGTGGCATGTTGGTGACAACAGCGGTCTAGGGTTATGTACGGTGGACCCGAGGACGTGACTACTCAGGATTCCCCTATCGAACCCCCCCCCCCCCCCCCCCCCCCCACCCCCCCCCCCGACGAGTAGGCTGTTGGAAGACAGCGACATTCTCGTTTCGATCCAGACTCTGAGGCTGGAGCGCTGGTGCAAAATATGCACATCACTGGCTTGTGGCAGGGACTATCCAGATGTGTGGAAGTACTTTGTCCCAACACACCACCTCAGACCTCACACCAGCATAGAGCGTTCAGATCAACCAAGTCCCTGGAAGCACTTATGCTACTACCTCCTTATGGCACAGACCCAGCTGCGGCATTCCATAGATGGGTGTCAGCGGGAGCAGAGGTCCAGGCCATGTTCATCAGTCTCGTTGAGGGTATGATCATCGTGGCAGACACCAGTAGTCTTTTGCTAAGTTCTAGCAGTTGTTTCAGAAGGTCCGTCGCAAACTTGACTTTGCTTTTCTGCCACACCTACGGTTGATTCTGAGTAACATGATCGTGAACATCGAGGACCTCCAAGTCAGGGGCCATAACAACATGATAGTCGAGGGGAGTTCACCCGGTGTCCACTTCGGCTTCAACACTGCCATCAATGCACCTATGCATAGTACGAGCCATACAGTGGTTCTGACCCTGAAACTGCAGCCAGCCGACACGGCAGCCGCAGGCACCCTGATACTGCAACCAGGCAACACGACACCACTTCCCGTGGTAGCTCTATGTGAGGTGTCTGGCCTAAGCTATCGTGGTGCTCGGGATCTGCCTACTACACCACTAGCAAATCTGCTATAAGTCTATCCTGACTCTCTACAGTAGCATTGGGGACCACGGTGAGACACTGAACCAGCTTGGCATGCACTACAGCCCCTATACACGCTGCCAACATGCACATCCAAGGGCTGCAGTGGTTCGGCAGTGCATCCTTTTTCCAGCTGGTAGTATCGCAGAGCCTTGTTCAGTCCGGTGAGGCCATGGCGGTCTGCAACCGCTGGAACACATCTGACAGATACTCCTGATCCTTGTAGAAACCTTTAGCTCGCAGGAGCTGCTCGACGATACTCCCGCCATGATAATGTATTCGAGGGAAGCAGATCTGTCCCTTGCCAAATCCTAGATAGTGCTTCACAGCTGTCAGCTCCTCTGTCAGCTCAGCACCGGTAGAGCTGAGCGAGCTCAGGTGTCTTCTTCTTGTAGTCCTTCAACTCCCTCCGGAAGACATCATAGTACTTCTTGCATAGCATGAGCCCGAACTTGTTTAAGATGTCTCAATAGAGAGATGAATATTCCTGAGTACAAACCTGGCCACCTGGCAGAGGCAGACTGGGAAGATCTTTTTAGTTCTCTTGACAGGGGATGCAGACGTTTAACCACGTTATATACTCAGTGCTTAAACAATGACATCAGCGGTACAGATCGTGACGCAAACTGCCCGCAGAGCCAGGCGAGTCTTCAGAAGGTGGAGAACCTGCTGCGAACCAAGACACAGAAGTTACTGACCAAAGCAAAAAACCTCTGGCAGTCCATGTCTCCAGTAACGTGGTGGCGAATGTGGCCGTGGTGAAGATGACAGGGGGAAGTGAGGTTCTTTCTGCTGCCACTGCTGTCCTCGCTACAGTGGTGGGTGGGAGTGGTCGGGTACTGTCTCTGAATAACTCACTCCATCCCAAAGATCGCCCCTCAGTGGTGCCTCCCTATACTGTTGCTGCCAAGATCATGGGTGAACGTGTTACACTAATGGAGGCTGTGGTTCTAGGGCTAGCAATGAGGGCAATCGCTGAGATCATTGTCTCTACGTTTAACCCCACTGAATAGTGAGAGATGGATCACGAGACCCCTGCAGCATATGAGGCATGGCGTGCCGGAGGGCGGTGTGTAACCCATAGTCGAGCAAGCGGACTGAGGCTTGCCCAATACCCGGGAATGGTTGGACCGCCCACAAGGCATGCCCCTGCAGAGAGGGCCAGTAACCTGAGCCTCATCAAACGGGTTCCAACACAGCAGATGGAGCATGTGGAGCGAGAACACCAGCAGGTCCAAACCACAGCTAACCAACAGGTAGCACTGACATTGCATCGTGGTGCATTGGACAGTGTCGCCATTGCGGTCCTGGTTCAGATGGGAGGAGCCATCCAGCAGGTGGATAAGCTAGACGACTTTCAAGCTTGTGATTACTGCAATCAATGTTCTTGGTGAGGTACACGAGCTGGCTGATTGCCAACTCTACAGACAGGAAAACTAAGTCATATGCACTTCTGCACCTAACAAGTGGAAGGGACGACCTCGAGTCGGCACTCGAGGGCTGTCACCAACTCACGGGCAGGGACATCTCACCTAATCAGGGCAACCGGCTCAGCTTCAACGTCGTAGCTGGGACTCGCTCATTAGGTGTGACGATACTTTACTTTGGCTATGCTAAGGTATGTGTGTCGAACACATCAGGTAATTCAGCTTGAGCGTGTGTTAGAGCACAACTCCTGTCGTCACCGCTGCAGCTGCCACCACTACTATAAGCTCTGCTGTCTTCTGACATGTCGATGCTTCATAGTCAAGCATTGGCTCATATACAGCCTCATAGTATTCATCGAGACTCTCATCTGCCTCTTTGAGGCCTCTGGTTGCCTGAGCTCGGAGTTGTCGTCGGCGTGCCTCCCTCTGGCGCATATGATCGAGTGCTTTGCTGTACATCAAACTCAAAACTTCTCCTTAGGCAGCTTCTCCATCGCCTGGTTATGATGCTCACACTCGACCTCTGCCGCCTTCTTTGTTGGTGAAGCTGAGCCCCCAGTTCGCTAAGGCAAACCCCACCCGCATTCAAGATTGCGGGATGCCATGCTATAGACTACAGTTTAAAGCTACTATATAGCTGTCCCCCCCGTGACAGATCCCCAGAGGCTTATGAAGATCCAGTCGAGGATAGAGATGACATGACGAGGACTATGAGGAGGACTATGATGAGGAGGATGATGCAGACGACCGTGCATGAGTATGATGCGGAGACCGTGCCTGAATCCCGCAAGCTAGTACACAGAGTGAAAGTAATCTATCGCACTTATGTAAAAGGTTGTATTGGTCTGCTGGCCAGCAGTTGGGGCTCTGATCGCTCTGTTCACAATGAAGGCTGGCGAGATGGACCGCAAGATCGCCAACAATGCTCTCCATGTGGTGGAGAAGATTTCTGAAGCCATACCAGCCATCGCCTCAGGAGTAGGTACGTTCTTCGCCATATAAGCCATACTATATAAGGGATGGCGTCTCTGTACGACCTGGTCAAGTCCCTTAACTTCCGAGGGTTGGTCGATAAACTACTGTTCAGTGAGGATCCAGCAGAGATTAGATGCCAGTATATGGAGGTGTTTGAGGAGGTATTCAGTGATGGTCGAATGAATGACGGCCGTCTGTTCGTCCTGTTTAGAGTTCACCCAGGCCATGCGTGACAGGAAGGGAGTGGACGTCAGTGATGAAATCCGGGGAGTTCCGTCTTTCTTGAGGAACTCTACTGTCAGCCTGGTGGATATTACCATGAGCCCCCTCAACTACACGAGGCTGCACATCGCAAGAGCCAAAACTTCACATTGGAGACAGTTAGCCAGTGGCTCAGCCACCAGGCGATGTGGCAGATATACAGACCTCGTCCATGGCACATCAGGCATGCCCATTTCGAGCAAACTGTCCCAAACAAAATTCACAAGGCAAATGTTCTATTCCTTCCTCACGACTCGGTTGGCCGTAAGACCTACAAGTATGCCCTCACCATCGTCGATGTCGCCAGCAGGTACAAGGCGGCAGTGCCGTTCACAGACACGTCAGCTGGCCAGGTGGGCCAGGCATTCTAGCGTGTCTATGAGGCTTTGGAAAATCCGCTCCAGTGGCCGGAATTGTTGCAGGTGGATGAGGATAAGGAGTTCAGAGGGGAGACTGCAGCCCTCATGCAGAAACACAGTGTGGCAGTTAGGCGAGGTGAGGATAGGGCATCACTGTGCACAGGCTATCATTAAGTGGTGGAATCGGACACTGGCAGAGAGACTGTTCCCACACCAATACGCCATGGAAATGGGCCGCGCTGAGTGAATGGTCTAGAGTATGGGTGAGAGGGCTGCCTGCTGTGATTGAGAGATCCAATGCCGAGGTTACTAGCCTAATCGGGAAGAAGCCAGTAGAGGCTATCCGACACTCTGCTGGTCACAGCTCTAGAGGAGTGAACAAGGGGGAGGAGTGCCTACCACCTGATGCTCTGGTTTGGTACCTGTATGAGCCTGGTGAGCTGGAAGGTGGTCGACATCGTGCAACAGATTCCTAACTGGTCGATAGATGTTCACAGGCTTGACAGGTATGTGGAGGCAGAGGGGTGGCCTACACTGTACTACCGGGCACGCCAGCGCGGAGTGCCTATGCGACCACTTGTCGTAGAAGAGCTTCAGCTAGTCCCGAAAGACACACAGCTACCGCCCCCCTAGGGTGCTAACATGATACACGATGGGCTCGGTATGGACCGCATCTGGCAGCACATGGCGCTTATCTCTAGTAAGTGGAGAGTCCGAGTTTTTCCTGCGCATACGTCACCCATATTCTGGTTGCACATGTGTAGGCCCTCGATCGGTGGCTCTGTCCACTCACCACGGAGGGCGCTGTAGAACCTCTGCCAGGGAGATGGTCATTCTGCCATTTAGACATTCCCTTGGTCGAGCATTTCACTTGCAAGTTTCTGCTGTTCCAGCGGTCTGTATTCTCCATGTAGTAGCACTTGGAACAGAGAGCAATACCACGATTGCCCTTCGAACTCGAGCTTGAACAATCCCTGAGTGCAGTGAGACCATTTGTCCCATGCCAACCAGTCCCGTTTGCAGGGCCTCATACTCCGTTCGCCTCTCTGGGCGTATCACCTCATCGAGGTTGAAGCCTGCTATGGCGATATAGGCAGAATTGGTGTCCATCTGCAGGTACTCGAAGCTGTCACGAGCTACGTAGTGGTCGAGGAAGTCATAGTAGAATTCCAGCATTGGCAGCTTCGTCAGCTCGTATACTGCTATGCCCACCTGGAAGGGGCGACGAATGGTAATTTTAGCCTTATGGCTCTGCAATTCATGGGAATCACCAATCTCCTCTAGCTCCTCGAACCATGTGCTACGCAAGGCTCTGTCTACTGCTCGTTTATCAAGGTATGCAAGCATCTCCGAGGGTATGAGCCTCTTCTGGGATCTCACGATTATAGAAGATTCGGAGACATCTCCTCGAACTTTGGCCATAACATTTTAGGTACCTCAATGGTCGACCTCAGCAAACCCGAACCAATGATCCGCTAGCAGATCCTGCTTAAAGCGTTCAATATCACTGCTTACACGCCCACCCCACCGTCGTACAGTTTCTTTACCACACGGCATTGCTTGGGCCATGGTTGTCAAATACAGAGCATTTGCATCATAACCAAGGATACGTTGACATACTCGTTACATTGGCGAATTCGCGTAACCCCAGACTCGTGATATCTCGTGAACACAATGCTCGGCCCCCTCCCCCAACAACAGCACCCTTTAACATCTTTAACATCCTTGCCTGGAGAGTAAAGGCTAATACCCGGCTCATGTTCAGCAGTACCACGAAGTAAGTACTGAAGCGACACATCAGGAAGTGACAACGCATCCTTCAGACTGTCAATACCTCGTTCTGTGTAGAATTCCCGCATCTTCTCTAAGGCTTCAATGAACGGGCTAACATCCAAGTTGTTGTAAGTCAGCAAAACGTCTTCATCTCCAGATCTCTGAAGGTCTGCTTACAAGCTTTCCACTCTAATAACTTAAGACGCTAACCACCTTTGAGCTTGGACCACCACGCAGGATAATCAGATAGTCCAGGACAGTCAACTTTCTCAGGTGAGTCGAGCCATTCATAAGGTAACCAGCTCTTCTGTAGCATGCAACCGTAGGCGTTTGATACATTTCTCATAAGAAACCCCCTGCGCTGAGGTAGTTGATTACATCGAGAAACCTCAGTTCAGGCGTAATGAGGAACATTGTCTGGCTAGCCTTCTGGCGACTTTCACCATTCCCTTTAGATAAAGTAGTAAGTTCATCCACGAAGTACTTCTTGATGAGGTTCAGGTCGTCCCGCCCAGAGTTGAACCCCGAGCACAGGCACCTGGACACACCACTCATTGATAAGTCGCTGCTATCGTTTTAGTAACTTGTCCAAGTCTGTGGGTAGATACTGCAACCGAACCCTTGCACGGATCGTGGAGGCTCGTAGTTGGATCTCCTGCATGAACTCTGAGATCAGCACTTTGGAGTTAGCAATTGTAGAGGTGAGTTGGCAAGCTCACGCTACCGTCTAAGGAGCAGCTGACTGACACTGAGATTGGTATGTGGGCACTCTCCATCGTTTAGACTGTCTGTAGGGTGGGTCTTGGTCCCATCTAGAGGGGCTTCAAAATCATAGACAATAAAGCGCGGGTATGGTACTGACCGCACAGGGGTGTGGACTCTTTGGACAGCATTTTATACAGTACTCCCACTACCACAAGCGTGCGTCCAGGTGCTCTCAGTTTCTCGTCTCTCACGACCATCTTGCGGTATCTTTGATCAACAATCCTCACCTCGCTGGTGTTGTGGACATCCATGCCAGTGACGGCACATGACACTGGTATACTGTGTCCGGTTGTCGGATCATAACCATCTACGGGAGCCCCCTCGATCCAATGCTCACCACCGTGATCACACCTTTGCGTGGTGTATATGAATTCCACGGTTTTTTCGACTCATAGGACAATAAAGTGTGGGTATGGTACTGTCTGCACAGGGGTGTGGACGCTTGGACAGCATTTTATAACAATACTCCCACTGTACCCACAAGCGTGCGTCCAGATGCTCTCAGTTTCTCGTCTCTCGCGACCATCTTGCGGTATCCTTGATCAGCATCCTCACCTCGCTGGTGTTGTGAACATCCATGCCAGTGACAGCCATGAAACTGGTATAC
>JAVVLW010004650.1:0-50000 GCA_034401795.1 Chaetoderma sp. LZ-2023a
GAAACACCAAAAGTTGGCATTTAATGAATCCTTCAACACAAATTTTGGGAATGCTCAAGATGGCCGTCCCGTGAATTGACGAATCAGATATTTGTGGAGTCTTCTGAAGCCTACGAGGCTACGTATGGCATTTCCAGTCAAGTTTGCTTAAAATTGGCCAAGCAATTAATAGTTGATGATGGTGGGTGGGTGGCAGGTGGTGGGCTGTTGGGTGGGTGGGTAGGTGGGTGGGTGGGTGGATGGATGGATGGATGGATGAACGGATGGATGGATGTTTATGTTGTTGCACTCTTCGTGGCCTGATACTTGCAGTATATGAGGTACATGAGAGAGTGGCTGCTTTGCAGTTACATACATTAAGCGAACAGACACTATCTGAAGAACACGTACGTGACACAAGCTTTAGCAATTATGGAAGGGTCTTCACAGTTACACCTAGGATGGGTTCTGGTGTTCCATTGACAATGTTTCAACCATAATCTTGAATATTTACTTTCTGAGGAGCTATTTCCAGTGCAGACTGACATAGCAACCCAGGGAATGTGATTGTGTTGAACTAATGCACCATCTGTTGGAGGTAATGATATAATTTTATCTGAGTTCTCACATGGTGACCTCCGATTTAGATTCATACAACAAGGAGAAGACGCATCTGTCACGATTGAATACCTGTTCTACTGCACACTTCTAGTTACTGATAGCATGCAGATTGACTGTTGGTAGAAGCTCGAGGACTGAAAGTCTCCTTTCCCCAAACGGGTAACTTGTTGTATCACTTCCAGTAAGGCCGTGCATAGCGAGGACATCTTGGCATTGCTCTCCAAGTTGTGAAGCTGAAGGCTTAATGTCGATAACAGAACCGTCTGACTTCTTCATAAGAAGTGTAATGTGTTTGGTATCAAGGTCCGACTTCCATCAGTAATAAACAAGATGCAGGGAAATATTAGTGTCATCAGCGACTATATGTATATTCTTCTTGCCCGGATGAATCAACATCATCAGGTACGAGATAACATTAATATCAGCTTCTATATGTCCAAAACGGCAGTTTTGGTATCCGAACATGTTCACAGCTCTGGGAGTATTAGCTTCGCAGAGCAGTTTAATCACTTGCTGTTCGTTGTGGATATTCTTCGTCACATTCTCGGGTGATGGCAGTTGTGTGTTCAGTGTGAGATTGTTATTCCGGTGTAGTTTTATTGCCTGCTTGCTCGCCTGTTTTGCTCATAGTTTACACAATTTATACACACGTTTCGACTATCTTTACAGCTCTTATAAACTTAGAAAGCAATGGACCTTTCCAGTTTACCCACCCATCATACAAAGTCATAATCAACTACGAGACGTGTAGGATGACGTCATAATCATTACGTCATGAATGACTCGATTTAGCCAGTATTAAACGCTTAATAGTCCGTCAGGTTGTATGAATTGTATGTCTTTACTATGTAAAAACATGCTGTTGAATATTTTAAAACTAATTTGACTGTTAAATTTTGGAAAATAGTCTTTTCTTGGTCTGCAAATGGGAATTTCTCAAGACCACTACAGAAACTGTTTTTGGCTGATATGAGTGTCAAAGGGTTGAAGGCCTAAATTGTGTGCCTATATTTATATATAACGAAATAAGCCTTCACATATAATGATTTAATTACGTAGAAATTAATATAATTTTGTTGTGAAATTGAAATAGAGGCACGAGTCACTAATTCAACTTCCCAACGGAAACTAATATGTTAATTTGTTTATAATGAAATCATCATATGTTAAGATTTATTTAATTTTATTGCACATAGACATACAATTTAAGCCTTCTTTAATTTTTAATTTGGAGAATTTTGATGTGAATATGCAGCTTTAAACCATAGACTAATTACATATGCAGGAAACTAATTGCAAAATTAGAGGTTTATTAGCTCTGTAGGCTACTATTATACATAACTGCTATATTCTTTCTAAATGTTAAAGCGGGGATCGTTGTTATAATAATTATATTAATGTTATAGGCTAATTACTTGACCGCTTAGCCTCGTCCGGATTCGCGCGGTCATATCGACATTTATTTCATATACGAGTGGCGTATTTTCCCTAATACGGACGTTTTTGCAAGGCCAAATATCACGGCAAATACAGAGCCATATCATATCACGTCCTCCGGGCGAAAATATTTATGTCGTAATTTTAAATTAAATTACAGCATAGAGCCTACTGTTAGCTTACAACTATAAAAAATCTATCGTATGAAATAAACATCGTATTGCTGGAATGTCCGGCTCCGGACATGGAGCCAGTCATTTAGGCGATAGATTTTTGTCGATCGTCTTCTCCTGACCAACAAATTGTAGATATCCGGATTCGGTTCTGGGCATTTTGAGGAAGTAGCTAGCCTGAAGATTGTCGGTTCCTGTCTTAAGCATTATTTGCATGTGACCTCTTGACTTGGCCAGCCTGAAGCCCAAACCTGTTAAATCTTGTTATTAGTCTTTCGGATAAGTTCATCTCAGTTATAGATATTTTCTACGTCACGATAATGTCATCGTGATTATCATTTATGAGAAACCGTTTATGTAACATATGTGTGTGAGTGTGCGTACGTGTATGTGTGCGCTTGAATATGTATGCAATTAGATTGAAGTTTGAACCGTGTTTTTATTTATGTAACACATATCATGTATATACATAGATGAGCAGGATGACCTAGTCAGGAGCGCGTGATGTGGTAACCTATTTTACGCTGTCTGCTGGATTACGATATAAGTTCAGTTATGAATAAAGGACGGACGAACAGACAAGAAGGAAGGATAGAATAGTAGAAGGAAGAATGAACATTTACTTTAGCAATGGCGCGGGTCTATAGTGAAGACAGCAAGTGTCATTGTTAATTAATGCAGCATGAATGGAATGAAATTGATGAAAGAATTACTCACCGTTTGACAGCAACAAATGCAAAACTATTTTGAATACAATCCGTAACAACAAATGCAAACTTTCGTAACAACAAACGCAAACTGTTTGTTAGTTCGTAACAACGACTGCAAACTATTGTATTTCTAAAGGTTAAACGCATTTCATGATGGTGTTATAGAATTTATCCGAAACCCAAGCATGGTTAGTTAGGCCTGTATGAAATACTGGTTTTGTTATTACTGAATGAATTTTGATACCGCGCAAGAGATGGAATATGCCGACGATGTGGACTTTATAGATGAGGAAAAGAAACCCCTTGACGAACTTCTGCTAATAGCTGCAAGCAAACTAAAAATTGAGAATCTCTTTATGAATGAATCCAAAAACAGAGTTCACCCACATATACCTATCTACAAAGCATGAAGCTAAAGAATATGACGATCCACTCCGTGGCGGCGAACCATGGAGAAAAAGTAAAATCCTGGGCTCACTGCTTTACAGTACTGCTGACATTGCTGCACGCTGCATCATGGGGAACATAGCTTTCCAGTCCTTCTGGAATCTATGGATTCGTAGATCAAAGATGCCCTTGGTAAAAATACTGCGTTTATGCAATGCAACCTGCGTATCCTTGATGATGTATAACTGTAACAGCTGGGCAGCTCCAAAGGCAGCTCTAGACAATCTTGACGCCTGCCACCGCAAACACCTACGCACCATCACTGGACACCGATGACCCAAGAGCATAATTTCCAATGATGCACTATACAAGATGTGTCATACGCCGCCGCTGACTGTAAAAGTCGCCCAGCAAAGATGGTCCATGGTTGGCCATGTGCTAAGGATGCAGGAAGACACACCAGCACAGAGAGCCTTGGAATTCGCCCTCCTCGGAGCCAGCAAATAGAGACCCAGGAGAGGACGTCATTGCATAAATCTGCTAAGCGTGCTACGAGGTGACCTCAAGAAAGCAGGATTAGGTACACTCAAGTCAAGAATGGACCTGAGGAAGCTAAGGGTTTTGGCCGAAGACAAGACACAGTGGGCAAAAGCGAAGAAGGACTGATTGCAGCTGTAGGATGTTTCTACTACTACAGCTGCAGAATACAGTAATCATACATATGAAATGCGTCTGAGGATTGACTATTTCAATACGGTATTGCTTTAAGCACAATCGTGGCTATTTAAGTAGTCAATGCTCTGCAATGTACAGCGGGAAATGATTATTTTGAGAACTTTATGACTGGAAATATCTTTGAATAGAGATAGTGGTTAAATGACCGGTTTGCTAGTACGATCGAACTTTGGCGGGTGCTGCTGACTCATGTGCTGCGTGGGCTACGAATTTTCCAGTGACCAGATCCGCAATACGTGCTAGGTCAGAGATCACTGGATGATGAGGTTCTGTGGTACTGTGACCGTCATGTTGCCAACGCCCACATAGACAAACCATGTATGAGCGAAGCTTGGTGATTAAGCTAGAAGTCCGTGACCGAGCTGTCCAGCTGAACAATAACATGAAACTATGTTTGGAATCACAACATTGTGACGTCAGTATGTTGCAATATCAACAAGATGTTGTGATATATCCTTCAGAATCGTTCCAGCGAGAACTAGTTGGAACTAGTCGAACGTACGCATCTTCAGGAGAGTTTGTGGGGATTCTATTGGGTAAGCAATGAGGCTTCGCCAATCAGAAGCCGGACTACCTCTTTTGCTCATGTTGTGTGACGGTGGTTATGAACGTCCTTATGCAATATATAAGGCACTGTTGACAGCGTTCAAGATCACTCTACTATCCGATGATCCTGAGATCAGTGTATGTAATAGTAAGCGTCTGCTCAATATAGAAATAATCATTTATTTGCAAGTCTTAGATTACTAGTCGACGATTGATATTTATGTTTGTAAATCTGTTTCATTCGGCAATACGATTTATTTGCTTTATATCAGTTAATAAAAATATATTCATTAGATCTTTGATAAGTGTTAAGTTCAATCTGTGATTAGTGAAAGACACTTCGTCTTTTCCGAACCCTGAGAATCGTCTGCAGTTAGATACACGTCCGACACATCTTCATAATCAAACCAGTATCAGTTAGTATCATTCTTAGTTCCGAATCCGAGTTCCCGCCTTCTCAAAATGAACACTCCTCAATACCACTGCAAAGGTCGGTTACGACCGGCCTCGTCATAAAAGGGGTAATTAGGTAACCTCGTGTTTCGTACTCGGACAAATATTGAAACTGATATAGAAAAACCGGGCGAAATACGAGTGCAAAATATGCGACTTCGGCCGTGTTCTCACGAGAGACATAATCAGTTTCAATTTCAGTTTATTTACACCAAGATCACAAAGTAGCATATTGGGAGCAATGATTTTACATGACGTACACGTTATGGTGGCTAGACACTGTGAGAATTAACATCATCTGGGTCATAATTCATCAATTGCATTACTGCCGTTTATACTAGCAGTATCATCACATTCATCCGCACTATCATTGACAATAATTAACCCTTTTATGACGAGGCCGGTAGTAACCGACCTCTGCAGTGGTATTGAGGAGTGCCCATTTGTTGGTCAGGAGAAAACGATCGCAAAACTGTATCACCTAAATGACTGGATCCATCTCCGAGTCAGATATTCCTGTGGTAGATATCTCAACAATAGTCCTCGCCGGTCCGTAAACGGACACTCGATGTGCACAGATTCTGCTTTTCTTGACCACACATTTAGACATTAAAAGGGCTAATGCTTATATCTAACAACGCACAACGTCGTCATCGCCGTCGTCATCGTCGTCTTGATTTGTGTTCTCTTGCATTTGGGTACTTTTTGTATGCGTGATATGGTGTCGGTACTATGTATTGGAACTGTTTATTAATTATTTCAATCATGTGGCGTAGTTTTTATAAGTAGATTTTTGATTTTGGTTGAAAATAGTTTTAAAAATGTATACATCGTTATAGCGTTATTCCTGATTAAGTCTCTAATGAGAACACGTCCTATAGTAAGCATGTCATATCATCTATGTATTAAGGGAATACTAATCTTATTTGAAATTGGTATATAGGCTAGATTTCATATCATTCAGCTCCCAGCATATTCCTTTATCTGAATTACAATACCGATGACTACAGTTTATCAATCAATCAATCATATTACGTCGTAATTAACAACACCACGTGTATGCTGACGTAATAGTCAATTACCTCATGATTGACGCGGTTTAATCCGTCTTAAACTCTTAATATTCCACCTTTACTAGTTAATAAACATTCTGTTGAACATTTTGAAACTACTTTAACTGGGCCCTGTGGCAGCAACAACGCCCAGTAAAATCAGTTTCAAAAAATTTAACAGTATGTTTATTAAATAGACAAAAGACATGCAATTCGTATAAACTGTTTAAAACGGACTAAATCGAGTCATTCATGGCGTAATTGATCATGACGTCAGCCTATATGTGACGTTGTTGATTATGAGATCATATGGTGGATCTATAAACTGGATTCCTCAATTGTCTGTTGATACTTCGTGGTGAGGCATAGGAAGGTGTGAAAATGTGATGGGCTAAAGCCATCCCAAATCTGGGTGGGTGGGTTGCTTGTGGGTGGGGTGGGGTTGGGGTGATGGTGGGGGTGGGAGTGGGGTGGGGTGTGATGGGGTGGAGTGGGGTTGGGGGTGGGGGGGGGGGAGGGGTGTGTGTGTGGGTGTGTTGGGGTGGGGGGGGGGGTGTGTGGGTTTCGGGGTGGGGGTGGGGTGGGGTGTGTATGGGTGGGGGGTGGTGGTGATTGCCGGGAAAATTTGAAAGTTAGATATTCTGAGATGGCATTTCCCGAAATTTTTCTTGGTTGTGCTGTAGTGGACTGGGGGTGAATATATATCTGGTGCGTGCGTGCGCGCGCGTGCGTGACAACAGTGACTCCCTCTTGCCGCCCTCTTCCCTGGTACGGCAGCAAAACTGGAATTATTGTTCTAACCTTGCACTGGTTGCCCCAACCGTCTGTTATATTCTGCATGTCTAAGTTTGATTATGCTCTTTGAATGTAGACCTACGCTATTCTCGTGTGTTCCCGTTTTAACCCGCGCGAAAAATCGCCTTCTGTACCACGTTAATGACTTGTCAGAATGTTTTGACGAGCTAAATATGTAGTATATAGACATATTGCTAACTCAATTATTTCCCGGTTTGTGTGACCTACTTCATTGTTTTATTACAGGGCGGTATTCAGGCAGCGTACGCGCTCTCCGTAGAAGTGTTCCCGGTAGCCTGGCGGACCGAAGTGGGTATTGGTACCGGGTTCTTCTGGGCTGGTTCCATGATTCTTTATTCTGGCGTGGCTTATGGCATGCGGGACCTCGGGTGGTCGATACAACAGCTGGTGACAGCCAGCACGTCAATCGTTCTCTTTATTCCTGTCTTGTGAGTTTGAAATATACCAAGATAATAGAGGAGTTCATTTCTAACTAACCCCGCCCCCATTTCTAGCTAAGTGCCACCCAAGCTTTCCCCGTGTTGGAATCGACCGAACCCTGAATTCCCAGAAATGGCAGAATCCCAATATCAAGGTATTATACATTGGATATTTTGTAACTACTAGTAGCAACTAATTGTAACAGCACCCAGTGAAATTAGTTTCAAAATATTCAACATCATGTTTATTACATTATTAATTAGTAGGCCTAAAGACATAAAATTCGTACAACCTGGCCGACTATTAAGCGTTTAAAACGGACTAATCGAGTCATTCACGACGTAATTGCTTACACGTCACGTAGTTGATTATGACGTCATCTGATTGACTGAGAAACTGGAATCCTCAGTTGATTATGACGTCATATACTTGACTGACAGATCGGGTTCATCCAAAGGTGAATCCGATCGGTAGATCAAGTATATGACGTCATACGCCATTACGCCACATATAGGCTGACATCACAATCATAAGTCACCTTTCCAGAGTATCCATCTACCAATCTAACGTCATATGACGTCATAATCAGCTAAGTGGTGTGTAAAATCATTGCGTTATAAATGATTCTGTTTGTCTTTAACTCTTAATAGTCCGACAAGTTGTATGAATTGTATGTCTCTACTATTTAATAAACATGATGTTGAATATTTTGAAACTAATTTGACTGTACGTTGTTGCTGCCATGGCTTGCCTGTATAGTTTTCTGGAAATTGTGGGTGGAGCTTAGCTAGAGAGCGTAGCTAGAGATGGGCGGACATAGTTAAATTGGAAAGGACAATGGACCTTTCCATTTTTAGCTATGCCCCGCACATGACTAGCTAAGCTCCAACCACACCTCGCCGTGTTGGGATTGATTGATTCCCGAATGCCCTAGTTATCAATTTCCTGAAAACTATACAGGGACGTTGTTGAATATTTTGTAACTAATTTGACTGGGTGCCGTTGCTGCCAATGGCAGCAACAGCGCCCGATAAATTTAGTTTCAAAATATTCAACAGAATATTTATTAAATAGTAAATGCACACAATTTGTACCACAACGCATAGACCGTCTTCAAATATGCGTTCGTGACGTACTTATCGACACCATTCATGACGTCATCCATTATGATGTCATTCTACACATCACGTAGATGATTATGACGTCATATGATGGGCGCAAACTCTGGAAAGGTGAATTGACAGAAAGCTGGAATAGTTCATCAAGTTTTCAAATTGTATGTCTCTGATTGATGAATTTTCTATTTAATAAACATTCTGTTGAACATTTTGAAACTAATTCGACTGCGCGCTGTTGTTCCATTGTGCCTCCGAAAGGGACACAATTCGCTTTTGGTAGGTTGAGGAGAAATTGAACAGAGGCAAATTTATATATTTTTTGTCAGAATTAAATTTGTATTGGCTATCATAATTTGACACGTTATTCGGATACGTACTAGAATTAGCAACACACACTTTTATTTGGAGACTATACATCCGGTGAGAAAATACTGACATACGATAAATGGATAAATGGGAAAGGTCCAATGGGTTAATCGGACCTCTTCCTTTTTCAGCGAAATATCAGGTCCATCTCTTGAGAAATTTTAATCATCTTAAGCAATTTTCTTTTTCAGCACATTGGATGAGTCTATTCGTTGGTTATTAGACAATGGCAGATTATCAGAAGCGCTGATTGTTATCAAGAAAGCAGCAAAAATTAATAAAGTTTCGTTTGAAAATGTATTAGCGTACGTCCCCGGCGCATCCGCAGAGCGTGAGCATGGCCTACCTCCAACCGAGTCCACAGCAGGAGGCGGGAGTTGCGTACATTACGCTAGTGAGAATTTGTTACCCGTGGAGTCGGATAAAAGTCCAGATTCTACAACCCCGAAATTTCGACATAATCTCCTTATGATATGCCGTCATCGGAAGTTACGAACGATAACTCTCATCATGTGCTGGACATGGTAAGGTTAATTATGCCATCCACAACATAACTTAATTATTTTGTAATCAATTACTGTCACGGTGTGTTAGCTAAAGGATCTGAAAAAAATTGACATTTTGTACTAATCAAGTTCATCACATTTGTCCAGGAAACAGAGCTAGATACCGGCGGCATGCGGCAGTCTTAGCGGCACATTAAAAACAAACTGGTCAGGACGTCAGAGAATCCCTGTCCCAGGATGGTTTTTCTAAATGTTTTACGTTATAAAAATTCCACCCACCCCACCCTGCAGCTAATTTCTGTGACGTTGGCCTAATAAAATATTTTATAGATGTTGCACTATGTGAGAAATATTATTTTGGATATTTTGAAAATAATAAATTGATATCAATTAATGCTTGAGGCAATAACCGATCTCAGTCCAAATACCTTCAAGATATGTAGGCTATTTTCGGCGAATTCAGAGTCCAACATCGTGGTAGTTAAGTTGAACTCTATCTCAAATGACATCAGGGGTCAGGAATTTCCCAGGTGGAAGCAGGCGGTACGCTGTCCATGGCACGTGCCGCTCATCAACTCCACCGCCAATCTAACCATAGAGCCGTAGCTTCTCGTGTTATGCCGAGAATACACGTCTAAGATAACAAGTACACATATTGATGCAATGCATCAAAGAAAAGAGCCGGGTTCCACTTTATTTATAAGTTCAGAAGCAAATCCGATATAACATAAACACATGTGTAGCATATAATATTTATTCAACATGGGTGGTTCTATTATATTTAGTCAATGAGGATAACACACCTATTCTATATCTATTCTATTCTCCGTGTATATTTGTGAAACTGTGAGCTGGGTTGGGTTGATATACAAGAAAACCTGACTATGAATGGTTTTAGCCAAACTGTGTTCGTCAAGTTGATTGTCTGTACGGAAATTAGCAACACTTGTAAACGTAGAATAGCCATTTATGATAATTCATCTCCAGTAACTTTCCAGAAGCTATAGTACTATGGTTACCGATTTTTTAAACTTAAAGCCTCAGATTTATTTGATTTACATCAGATGTATTTTATTTAAACCAGATCTGTTGTACTTATTAATAAAGCTCACCTGGCCAGAATGGTCAAGTGAGCTTATGCCATAGCGACCATCCGTCGTCTGTCTGGCGTCCGTCCACCCGTCAACCTTTCTTTAAACGACTTCTTCTCAAGAACCACTGGGCCGATGCCAATTATATTTGGCAGGAAGTATCCTTAGGGCATAGGGATCCAAGTCTGTTCAAACAAAGTCGATCGGCCAATTTGGCCGGTGGCCATCTTGGATTTTGGCCGATTTTAGGAAATGGCTTTAAAAATCTTCTCTGAAACCACTTAGTGGATCGATTCAAAACTCACGAAATATCATATAGGGCAAGAGCTGAACCAAATTTGTTCGAAGGAACTTGATTGGCCAAATGGATGAACTAGTTTTCGTGAAAACGACTTATTCTGCAGAACCGCTGAACGGATCGGGCTGAAATTTTGGGGATATGATTATGGACTAAGTGCCATTACAGTTTGTTCATGGGAAGTTGATAGGTAAAAACATGGCTGCCGTGGACCAATCAAATTTTAGCGTGTTTGGCTGCCATATTCAATTTTTTATTTGATGGATTTTGAAGCCGAAATTGGTTTTCTTAACTCCACTTACTTGTCAGTCAGCTGTCGTATAGCGATGACCCCATCCGCCTTCTGTATGCCTGTCCATCCATCTGTCTGTCGTCACCAACAATGGCGGCTCATTTTGTTATTTCTTGATGGATTGACACCAAACTTGGTCACAATATTAATGTCGGCATCTAATATCTGTGTTGTGAAAATGAAAATGATAGGATGTCAAATGTCAGAGTTATCACTCCTTAAATGTTTGCAGTCTCACTTTCATAGGGCAAATACAGGTTTGTTCCCACCGTCCATTGATTTATCACCATGTTAGATTTTATTGCCAAACTAGATATTAAATTCCAATTAACGGCTTAACCTTTCCAATACTGCCGAAATATTTAAGATATGTATTATGTGCTCTGACATCTATGCTCTTAAAAATATTTTGAAATGTATTTGATTGAAAGTTGTTGCTGCCTTAGGCAGCAATGAAAGTTGTTGCTGCCTAAGGCAGCAATGAATTTCAGTCAAATTATTTTTTAAATCAACGCCAGCTCACCATACCCCTGCTGTTAACTTGGTGATTCAGCCAGATGCGCATGTGTTAATTGGATTGTGTGGTGGTGGGGAATAACCTGCTATAAAGACCACCTCCCTGCCTTTAGAGACCATTTTCTTCAATTGTATATAAACCTCTGGTAACTGTCTGACTGAGTTTTTTGCAGACGACATATTCCAAAGGTAATATTTCTGAACCGGATAAATATTTTGAAAACACTTGGACTGAAAGTTGTTGGTGGCTAAGCCGCCAACAACTTTCAGTCGAATTGTTTTCAAAATATTCAAGGAGTCAAAATCTTTTGAAAATTGAAATTATTGGCTGCACTGGCTTGCAGCAGTGAGACAGTTAAGAAACCATCTGTAGTTAGCACTGATATCATCTATTTTCACTTAAACATTGTTCAAAATCACTAATGCAAAAAAACAGTTTGTTGTCAATATTTCGAAAACTAAACCATTTGACTGAAAGTCATTGAAAGTGACACCGATGGAATACCCAAAAACATATATAGAACCAATTTTGGCCTCACAATTCATCAAATAAAAAAATCCAATATGGCCGCCAAACAGGCTACATATTGATTGGCCCACGGCGGCCATGTTTTTTGACGGAGCAACTTCCCTTGAACAAACCTTAATGGCCCTTAGTCCCTGATCATATCTCCCAAATTTCGGCCTGATCTCTTCAGCGGTTCTGGCTAAGCCGTTTTCGGGAAAACTAGGTCATCAAAGATGGCCGCCGAACCATTCTGTCAATCAAGTCGTCTTGAGCAAACTTGGCTTACGTCTTTCCCTAGATGAGGTTTCATAAGTTTTGAATCGATTCCCCAAGCGATTTCGGAGATTTTTAAAGACATTTCCTAAAATCGGCCAAAGTCCAAGATGGCCGCCGGCCAAATTAGCTGATTGGATTCATTTGAACAAACTTGGATTCCTATGCCATAAGGATGCTTCCTGCTAAATATAATTGAAATCGGCCTAGTAGTTCTCCAGAAGAAAATAATACAAGATGGCCGCCAAACAGTTTATCCGACAGTTTCGAAAATGGCAAATTTGACGGATCAACTTCCCTTGAAAAACTTAAATGGTCTTTAGTCCCTGATCATATCCCCCAAATTTTAGTCTGATCCCTTCAGCAGTTCTGGAGAAGTCGTTTTTTTGGGAAAACTAGGTCATCCAAGATGGCCACCGAACCATTAGGTCAATCAAGTCTTCTTGAACAAACTTGGATTACCGCTTTCCCTAGATGATGTTTCATGAGTTTTGAATCGATTCCTCACGTGGTTTCGGAGAAGATTTTTAAAGTCGTTTCCTAAAATCGGCCGAAATCCAAGATTGGCTCCTTTTGAACAAACTTGGATTCCTATGCCCTAAGGATGCTTCTTGCCAAATATAATTGAAATCGTCCCAGTGGTTCTTAAGAAGAAGTCGTTTAAAGGAAAAGTTGACAGATGGATGACGGACGGACACACGATGGATGGTCGCCACAGCATAAGCTCACTTGGCCTTTCAGGGTGAGCTAATATTAATTAATAGATAAATAAATAAATAAATAAATAAATAAATTGCTAAAAACTGAGTTTCTAGAAAAATAACAGAATACGCAATTTCATAAATTGGTTCCTAGTTAGGTTTTGATGACCACAACTAAGTAGGCCTATGAAATGACCGCAAGATGCTCAATAGAACAAACTATATCAACCAGTTCTCTGATTGGCTGAATGTGGTGAGCAACCCTGCCCAGTATAATGAAGTCAATTTGGAATCTACTGTCCATCATTTCCATTGGATAATGGTTTTAAGATTCTGGCGCAGATGCCCAGATTTTCAAGCCAGTAAAAAGGCACCGAGTTAATTTTAACATTAGATTAACTTTTAATTATATTG
Source organism: Chaetoderma sp. LZ-2023a (assembly GCA_034401795.1). Taxonomy (NCBI): domain Eukaryota; kingdom Metazoa; phylum Mollusca; class Caudofoveata; order Chaetodermatida; family Chaetodermatidae; genus Chaetoderma; species Chaetoderma sp. LZ-2023a. The sequence goes on from JAVVLW010004650.1 coordinate 13,413, forward strand.
AGCTCGTCCTATCTACGATATTTCCCTAGTTTCCAGCGTCGGAAAAGCTGAATATTTAAAAAATCATTTGACTGTGGGTTGTTGCAGCCTTAGACACCAACAGCCGTAAGTCAAATTAGATCCAAAACAAGCGGCAGAAATTGTTGAAAATTTTATCGAAAATTTGTGAATTTACTACGAAAAACAGTAAGCAAATTTCTGGCACATTTTTCGCGAAATGGCCATATTATAGATTTCGCCCGTAGTGCCTATATCTATGGCGTTTCCCTATTTTTCCAGCATTAGAAAGATTGAATATTTTAAGAATCATTTAACTAAGTCAAACTAGTTGCAAAACATTCGGCAGAATTTGTGAAAATTTATATAGAAATTTTGTGAATTTACTATGAATAAACAGTAATTAATTTTTTAATTTTTTTGGCAGAATAGCCACCAACACCAACCAGCCTATGGCCTTCAGAGGCGGTTATTGTTCCATAAACTGTAGCAGTCAGATGTTTGCGATCACTGACATATAAAGTAATTACTAATATAAACATTCACGTGCATAGATTATGACTCGGGAGATGCAGGATTGGACGTCAGGGATAGATGTTTATACAACTACCTTGCTATAGCAATCAATCCACTGATGCATTAGCGGTATTACAAAGCTAAACACTAAATTATGCCTGATTAAAATAAATACTCGATTTTTGCTCTATTAAATCGACTTTTCAATTATTTTATTTTACACTAGATTAAATAATAGGCAGGAAAAATAATCGACTATCGATGAAATATCGATTAAGAAGAGGACTAGGTACTATATTGATTAAATAAAGGCATATGCCATTGAAAACACACATTCATATCTACGTTGCTGTTGGGGTGGCTAAAATTATAACATTTGAGCTGTAGTTCAAAAGTTTACTTGACGATAGATTTAGTAATGATGGCGACAACAGAATACAGCATCGTTCAACGTGCGAACAGTATCATACTTGACTAGTGACTATCTGTCGGTCAAACATACCTACAATTACCTAATTCAACAAGAGCTCTGCAAACGGCGCAAATCAATGAATGAGAGCTTTCAGAAAATATTTATTTCTTCCTCAGCCCCAGACCAGTTATCCTTATGAAGTGTCAAAGCGATCCGTTAAACGGTTAAGGAGGTATCGTCCGGAAATCAATTTACATGGTGGCCAATGGATTTCGGATTATCGTAAATTTCGATAAATTTCTTCACCAGACATATTCCAACGACGATATGAAGTGATCCGATAAATGGTAACGGAGATATCATCCAGAAACCAAATTTCAAGATGGCAGCCCGTGATCCGATAAACGATAACAGAGTTACCATCGGGATACCAATTTTCAAGATGGCCACCGGTAGCTGGCGGTCATCTTGGATTTCGGATCATCGTCAATTTCAATAGGGTTCTTCCCCAAACCTAGTCCAACCACTCCATAAAGCTTCAAAGTGATCCGAAAAACGGTAACAGAGTTATCATCCGGAAACCAATTTTCAAGATGGTCGCTGGTGGCTGGCGGCCATCTTGGATTGCGGATCATTGTCAATTTTGATAGGTTTCTTCTTCATACCGAGTCCAACACTCCATGAAGTTTCAAGGCGATCTGATAAATGGTAACGATGTTATCATCCGGAAACCAATTTTCAAGATGGCCGCAAGTGGCTGGCAGCCATCTTGGATTTCGGATCATTGTCGATTTCGATAAGTTTCTTCCAAAACCCTAGTCCAACCACCCTGTGAAGTTTCAATGCGATCCAACAAACGGTAACGGAGTTGTCATCCGTTAACCACTCTGCAATCGACTCGATAAACGATGCTCAACAAACTTTTGGTACCTGGCTACTCCCTCATGTAAGGGCAAATTTGACCTCCACCCCATGATACGTGGTGCAGGATTGAAGTACATTTTTTTTAAATATTGAAGACGCCTCCTTTCTTGGAGAGAAACAACTAGAGTTACATAATTTGCAAAATATATACCGTGGTGTCTTTTATAGGATTCCGAAAGAAAAATGAACAATTGGTGAGTTAAAGGATATACCTAAAAATTTAAATCAAGACCTTCCATAACTTATAAAACAATTATACATTTAGATAAATGTGAAGATAATGTTTCTTGATTAAATTTTATGATAATATATTGTAACCATTCGAAATACCAGTTTTAAATGATGCTATATAGCATACATATTATGTCAACTCTTACCAGCCATTATGACGTGTATAATGATGTAGAATTGGATGAGTGATACCACGGGATATTAATCTAAAGAATATTTTGTCTTATGGGTACAACATCTGCCAGTCAACATAATTCCAAAATATGTATATACAATAATCAATGGATCAATGACCATAATGTTCACCTGGATGCTGAACTGAAAAGATATCTTCATTAGAAATAAATTGTTAAAAATAACCAAGAAACAAAAACTCAATCAGAATGACCGAGCAAATATCTAGGAGACTAATGGTTTATGTGTACATTGTCACTTTGAAATTGACATAACTTAAGATTTACCGAGCTGTGCAGTAAGACTTTTTGAAATTTATCAGTGGCATGACTGACATCAATCAACACATTTTTTAATGTCTATGCTCGAACTGTAAATGGCAAAGGCTGACTTGGCCATTAAAAGATTAAACTATATCGTATTATTATGGTGAGACCATATTAGTTAATGCAACAGTTATTAGTATCATGAAAAACGCATGTACCGTACCCTGTATTTCGCATAACAACAATGTGTAACACAACTCACTGTAAAGTTATCTATGAAAACAATCTTTCTGTTTTCAGACAAAATGATTTACCTTAATTAGGATATCTTTGACTTTGACCTATTGTTCCAAATTTGACCATTGGGCTATATTATCTGGAACTTAGGTCAGACTGACCAGGAGCATTCGTTAGTGATTTCCTGAGAACATTTGGTAATCCAAGATGACTGCCGAAAATGTTACCAATAGCAAAATAAGATCCATTGAACCAAATTTGGTTAAAATCAGATCATTGATAAGAAGTGACTAGCATACTAAGACCACATCTAGCTTTTCAGACCAGGTGGGCTAAATTTCTGCTGTAGCCACCCACCAAGTTACGACACATGACCAGACTACCCACGTTTTAATAGCTGCACACCTTCTCTCTAAGATGTATGCACATACCAAGTTTCATGAGCATACACATAAGTCTTGAAACTACGGTCCAAACAAAGCTGTAGAGAATAAATAGACATACGGATGAAGGGATGGATGGGATGACCTAGTTTTCAATGTGCCATACTGGTAAACTACTAGCAAAACTGTGTACATGCAAAGCTCCTCCATGCGCTATAGACGAGCTAATGCGTCATCATAATGATATGCTATTATTCACTGTAGTGAGCAGCACGGAGTTTTACCATGGATTTTGTTGACAACTTCGATCATGATGAGGCCAATCTATCTGGAATGTGGGTAGTCATGACACAGTAACAGTTTTGTTTCCGGAGTATGTAGGTTCTACAACCAGTAAGCCAAAAGACCAATATCCAACATGGGCCAACACCATTCAATACGGCTGACAATACCAAGTTAAAATGTCAACATTTGAAGCAGTTTTTTAAACCTTAAAATATTCAGATTTGCACCCTGAATACAATGTTATTGTAGGACATTATGCACACAAAGTTATACTGTTCACTGAGGGAAGCAAAATGTACAAACACATTAAGGCAATTAAATAGCGATTGTCTTCCACTGTGATAAAATGGACATTTTAGAATAACATGTCTTTCATCCTCAACAGCTTGAATGTTACATAGCGAACGCTCTCTTTTTCTACAGGAGTTTTGGGAATTGTATGTCTCCCCACTTCTATCTGGAGATCGTGTGCACTGACTCTGAGTTTGGCAAACAAATTTCGCCTAGAAAAATCTTGTTCAGTTAGTAAATAATTCTCCATGTTAAAGTTGCTTTTAAATGTTTGATACGACCTAGGTTTAGAACCCTGTTGAGATGTACCAATTCGATCTGTGACACCTCTGTTTACATGGACCAGCCAGTTTGATTTGTATCTAGACTCCATGGCATCAGTTAGTAATTTAGCACATGTCTTTTTATTTCTGGTGCTTTGGTTGGTCCAAATTTCTTCGAAGCTAAATAGATTTTTTAAATGGCTAGCCCAGTTATTTTCTTCTAATGAGGAATACGAATGCATATAGGCTTGATGAACTATTGTCTCAGAGTCAATGTCACATACTCTCATCCAAAATTTGGCTGATTGCGTGAGGAGCGTGGTGAGTAAGGCATATTGCCCGAGTTCACCCCTTACAGCAGCATTAGTAGCTTTCCAATTAACCCCCAGTATATATTTACAGAAGCTAATTAGGACCTTTTCGACCAGGACATTATCTCCTAATTGCATGTAGTTATGTTCATTGATGCCTTTGATGTAAAATGGTGCCCAACTTTCTGCACAATAAGATAAGATGGGTAAAATTAAAGAACGAAATAGAGTGAATGCTGTTAAAACATTATTTCTGACATTTATAACTTTAAGTTTGAACAAAGCCTTCTTGGCCTGCTCTGCCAGTCTTTCACATGCAGCTTTAAATTTACCAGATGGTGTAAAGACGATACCTAAATAGCAATAAGACTTTACAACTTCAATCGGTGAGCCCATGTATGTAAAGTGATACATGTATCGCTTTAGTAAATGCCCACTTTTGTTGAAAATTATTGTTTTGGTCTTATTTAAGTTGAGAGTAAGGTCCCATTTGTTGCAGTAAATATTAAATTTGTTTAGCGCATTTTGCAGACCAGTGTGGGTTTCTGACACTATGGCAAGATCATCAGCAAACATAAGACAGTTAATAGAAGTGTTATTCAAAGGTATAGGATCGCATGTTCTATCAAAGATATCTGGCAAATCACGCAGATACATGTTGAATAAAAGTGGGCTAAGTACGCAACCTTGTTATACACCAACTGAGGATGAAAAGCCATTGCTGTACCCATCATTCATTTTGACTGCATATTTCATATCAAAGTACATACTTTCAATGACAGTTGGTAAATTGCCATCAATACCAGCTTGTAGTAATTTATACATTAATTTGCTTCGAGAGACTGTGTCAAAGGCTGACTTGAAATCCACAAAATAGCAGAATATATTTTTCTTAGTAGCCGCATTAACATATTTGTCAATAATTGATTTCAAAGTCATAATATGGTCTGCTGTTCTTGCATTCTTTCTATAACCAATTTGACATTGTGGGATTAGTTTGTTTGTTTCAGCAAATTTTGTTAATCGATATTGCAGAATGCTACAAAATAATTTGCATAAATTGCTACTTACGGCTATACCTATGTAGTTTTCAGGTTTCGAAACCTCGCACTTCTTATGTATAGGTGAAACTAGATTGCAGCGCCATTCCATAGGAAATTGACCAGAGCTCAGAATGGAGTTAAACAATTTGTGCAGAACTGGTAAAAGTGGAGTGTGTCCTGCCTTTAACATTTCATTTAAGATCTCATCAAATCAACTCACTTTGCCGTTTTTAAGAAAAGAAATAGCCCGAGAGATCCCAGAAGTTGTAATAGTAAAATTAAGTTCGTTAAAAATTGTGTTTCTATTGGTTTGAATAAAATTGTCTATTGTGTGTCTAAGGTCTAAATCGGCGTGTGTTGGAACACTATTAACAAGTTTATTAAAGTGTGACACCCATTCTGTACAAGAAATTGGATTTCCTTTAGAATTACTATTAGTACCTTTGAGTTCATCATACAGTTTCCAAAATGTCTTAGGGTTTTTTGACTCTAAGGATTCCATTTGATCCAAGATTCGCTGCTTAAAGATGGACTTCTTTTTTGCTATTTGTCTTTTGAATTTTTTCCGCAAATATCGAAACTTATTTAATAAGATGGTATCTGATGGCGTTTCGTGAATTCTACGTGCCATACCTCTGAGATCCTTAAGCATAATTCTGCAATCGTGGTCAAACCATTGGTTCTTCAGCTTATTAACAATCTTTCTAGGTTTTGCTTTCAAACATTTTCCAGAATCAATATGTTTTATATCCGAAAGTTTGGCTGCTCTTATGATAATGCATGTTAGTGTAGTTGTCAGAGACTCATCATTGATTGGCTTGCTACATGGTTTGTTAGCAGGCAATGCCATAAAGTTGTTGATTTTTTACCTGATTCTAGGATCTGACATTGCTTTAAAAAATGTGTCATCATCTCCCATTTCCAACCTATACTTAGAGCAGGGAAGATTAGGAGTATCACTTAGTGTGTGCTCATATATACCAGTACAGAGTACCATCTTCAATATACAATGGATAGAGAAATGGTTGGGATTATTTACATGGAAACATTCTATTTTACATAAAATATTGGTAGAAGCTGACATATACTCAATTAGACTGGGTTTGCCAGTGTGGTTGAAACAAGTGCAATGACCAGAAGAATCACCCAAGATACGCCCATTTAGGATACGCAGATTTGCACATTTGCATATGGAGAGTAATTGTTTGCCGTGATTATCTACATCATGTATATAGTCTGGTAGTAAATCGGCTATAGGTGATCGCTCGTCAATACCAACATCTGAACCATTTGCGGTTCTTGCATTGAAATCCCCACAGATTAAACAATTTCCGGATTTAAAATACAGAGCCACATCACTTTCTAATATTTCAAAGGTGTTATCTCTCCGTGCTGAGAAAGTTGTTCCTACTGGACTTACATAAACTATGCTAAGATAAATATCTTTTTCGAGATTGAAAAAACTTTTGAGGAGTTTGATCCACATAATCTCGCTATTTGATGGAGGTATAAATTTTATACCCTTGTGTATCTCTTTTCTTACACATACAGCAATTCCTCCATAGTCACGTATAGAAGTGGATACTCTTGGCCTAAGATTTGTTTGTATATGGAAACCCGGTATTGTAATCTGATCTTTTTCTCCACAGTGCGTTTCTACCAGGCAGATAATGTCAAATTTTATTATCTGGCTTTGAATTTCTGGTTCTGTAAGCTTGCATGTTCTCTGGTCATTGTTACTTGTAAAGGCCACATCGCTATTCCAGAAAACCAAACTAACATTGTTTATTTCCAACATCGGAAAACAGATATTAAAACAGTCAACGATCTTTACAAGTAAAATATAAATAAAATAAATCAGCAGGTAAATTAATAGTGTAGTATATTCACAAGATAAAGTAATGGTCGGACCCATAGCTTTCTACATCTAAAGATCACGGACATTGTATCCAGCTGTTGCTTGGAACATTGGATACCGGTTTAAAACAGTCAGTCATACCGCTAACCCTTTTATTGTCAAGCCAGCCAAAATCAGCTTCTATAGTTTTCTTTAGGAATGTCAATTTGCAAGCCCATGGAAGATCTCCTTTGAAAATCTATCCCTGGAATGATGAGCTCAATAGCGGAGCCAGTCATCCCAGTGGTAAACCTCCAAAATTAGTCCTCTCGAGCCTGAAAACTAGCATTTTCAAAGACAAAATGGAAATTTACTTGAATAAATTTGACCTTTGAAGGGCTAATATGAGCTAATTTATACAACTTAAGTATTTGTCAGTCCACTCTTCATGAATGGGTCACAGGGTCAAATAAATTATAGTGGGTGTGATAATGAGTTAATAATGGCAGATGACGTTTCGTGCGATTCACCAGTTTTATCGTCGTCGTCATCATCATTATTATAATTCCTAATATTATCATCACTATTATCGTCATTAATATTTCAAAAGAAGTCAATAATGAAGTGTATTGTACAGGAACAATCATAGGCTAAACATAATACTTTAGCCAGCACACTGCATCTCCATATATTTATATTAACTCATTTCCTTCTAAATTAGATCCCCAGCCTGCTAAATACTTTGTAGGCACTGTGGTGTACTACGGTAGTAGACGGTTCAAGCAAATGATTCCCCGAGATTAATGACGTCATAATCAGCAAAGCGGCGTGTAGGATGACGTCATAATGATTACGTCATAAATGATTGTATACGTCTTTAACTCTTAAAAGTACGATACGTTGTAAGAATTGCATGTCTCCACTATCTAATAAACATGCTATTGAATATTTCGAAACTAACCAGACTGGGTGCCATTGCTGCCAACAGCACCCAGTCAAATCAGTTTCAAAATACCCAACAGCTTACATGCATCGTTTTCTGGAAAGTGATAGTCAGGGAGTTCAGAGATCGATCTATCCTAACACGAGCGAGGTGTGGGCGGAGCTTAGCTAGAGAGAGCGGGGCATAGCATAAAATGGAAAGGTCCATTGTGTCTACATTCAGTTGAAGCTGTCAACAAAGTAGCCAGCAGACACGCGGCAATCGGAACAAATAGATTCAATCTAAATAGAATGAAATGTGTCAACAATATAAATGGCAACAGGTTTGCCCTCATAAATATGCAGTGCTAATACGGTTGAGATGTGTTGATTTCATAAAACTAATACAGTCACGATGTACCGCACTCACAATATTAACATTAATAACGCTTTACAGTATCGAAATAATTATACTGCATGATCAGTGGAAACTTAATTTCTCCTAGTTTGAAAGTCACGAAGTATGCCACTTAGCATGGAAATCAGATCAGAATCAGCACTACTCTTCTGACGGCGTGTCCAAGTGTTTTATTACTGTTCGTACACAATTCTGTTATATTCTGCGGGCGCTGTGTCAGGGCAGGTCTTGGTTCATGACGTGGTCGTGTTCGTTGTGTGGATGATTGAGCAGCTACACTGCCCTGAGGATGCGTTGTACGCATGTAGTACTCATGGTATTGTTTTAAACCTAGTATCGGATTCACAACTGTTTTGTAACTCATAATTAGCTGTGATAGACCTAGTCTGTTTAAGTGCACCCCATCAGTCACAAATAGCTTGCTGTCAACTGATTGGATATGTTCATGTGAGATTACATGCGTACCTGATGTATGCGTAAATCTGTTAAACTCTTCAGCCATCTCTCTCTACGCTAATGTGAGCATGGGTGTATCTAACCGACGTGGGAGTGCATGAGAAATACATATTTCTGCACCATTGAAATGGTCTTTACACAACGAGACCAGGTTTTTGGTTGAGTGCTTGCAGACATCAATGTTTTTGTTACACAGACAGTTATCTGCCACGTGTAGCACAACACACTTTGATTTTATATCACATGATCGGACACAATCTGCTGCACCGTTGATACTCTTGTCGTCCAGACACACGACATGACACCTTTTGTAGCGATACATCTTTTCTGCTTGAATGTTTCGAACATGGGTATTCCGAATGATAAGTACATCACAATCGTGGACGGTTGATTTTTCAGATTGCACGGGCATTCGTCTAGAATTTGACACGTTTCTGTGGTGTGCGTCTTGCGTTTCGAAGCCTTTTCTGTGTATCAGTGTTGTTTTCATCTCCAGAAGTAGTGAGAACTGCGAACTGATTGGAATGTTCATACTTTGCTAGATTTGTTAATTCTCGGCTGTTATTCGATTGTCGCATGTTTATGTCAGCAGTCATATCAACCATTTCATCTGGCTTGGCGGAGCCATTATCGTTGTTGGCTTTCGAAAACCAAATTTGTAGTTGGCTGATGTCAGATCTTATGCCAGCCAATTGTGTCTCCATATCATTAGCAACTTTTACTTGTGTGTAGCTAAGTTCATCAACCGATTTAATTTTGATTTCAGTTGGCTATTGAGAACTGTAAGTCGATGTACCTCGTCTGCCAGCTTGGCTTTGTCGCTTAACAGGGACCTGCACATAGATTCACGTTCAGTCCATGCCGAGTTAAATCCATCACATGATTTACATTTATTTGCTCTCATGTGGATACTAGTCACCTTTGCAGTGGGAGATGAGATCGAGGCTTCCAAAGTTTCTGCTTGATTGGATTTGTATTTTAAACGACTCAATAGGGCCTGGTTCTCTTTCTTAGCGACTGATATGTCCTTTTCTATAAGTTGCAATCGTAGTCTGGAATTTTCCTGAGTTGAGTTAGCAAGCTTTTCAACTAGTTTGCTCTCAATATCACGTATAGCTACTTGAAAGTCACTTACAGATCGAAGTTGTTGAACAGTTTCGCTCAGGGTTAATAATGTCAGATCCAGATTCGAGCCAGTATTTTGTTCCGCTGATACAGCAATTTGCTCTGCAGAAGTTTGTGTTATCCCGGTCACAAGTTTTAACGGACAGAAGAGTTTGGGTTGATTTGTAACATATGATGCAGTTTGTGGTTTCACGCACGTTTACATCCAAGGTTTGTGTTGCCTGATAGCATAAAGGCCTAGTAGAGAGATCCATCTCATTGTCAACATTTTCGGTCAATGTTTGCTTTGCCATACAACAAACCGAGCTACCTATTTGATTGTTACTAGCATCCATACATCCATGAGAAGTTTGAGTTTCCACACAGCATAGAGATTTAGACCGATTAATCGTATTCCCTACGCTTTGGGCAGCGCCTCTTACTTTTGCGGCAAACTCCTCGGGTACCCTGACATAACTCTTACATTCGAATTTGCGTGATGTGCTTTTCAGTATAAATAATTGGTAAACTGGCAAGTCAGTACAGGTGTAATGAGGCCAGTTTTTACACGTGGTGCATACGATCATCTCAGGTGTATCGGGAGAACTACATTAATGGCAACTACGTGGTGACGCTTTAGGCGGCGAGCTTGTGATGTCAGTTGCATTGGCAGGCTCCATGGAACTAACGGATTGAGAGAGCTGTTGTCCAATGGGTTCGTAAAGAGTGGCGCCGTGATTTGCTAGAGCATCAGCTTTGGTATTCCCGGGATCACCCGAATGACCCATTACGTGTAGCCACTTAACGTGAATCTTGCTGTCAGGTAACACAGGCGCTTCCATAGGTCACAGTTCTTCCGTGTATTTATTGCATTGTTTTTTTATCACTCTGTTGCATAGTTAGTAATCCCATGAACGAGATATTCACTATCGGAACGTACACACAAACGTGTCATTCCTGCGTTCAGCGCTTGTTCGAGTGCAATTATTGCGGCATAAAGTTCTGCGCGATTACTAGTAGGTTGATGTCCATCTAAAGGACGAGGGCCAAACATGTTTCTTGAGTCATTATCCTCCCAAAATATGCAAAAACCAGCTTTGGCATCAGTACTTCCATTGTCGAAGCATGCGCCATCCACATTTACTACTGTCATTGCATTGGAATCACTTTCACTGCAGACGCGTGTTGGCGGTATATAAACAGGAATGCTGATATTATGCCTACTACAGTAGTAATTGAGCTGTAGTTCACCTTCTTTGAAATAGATGGTTATATCTTCATGTTTATAGCCATCCAAATTCATAAATGATACGGCTTCTTCTAATGTATTAAATCCGTGATATATTGAACCCGAAAATTTGCTAACGCTTTCCTTACATTTATTCCAGTCCAGAAATACACCACATTTAGCACCTTTGACGACTCCATAGAACTTTGTCTTTTTGGCGTTAGTGTTTTCAAGTGGATTCTTGGCCATCTCGATTATTAGTATATGTCATGCACATATATTACAGTTCAACGATGATAAGGTTATAAATAGGAGTCCTGCTCAACTAATTTGATAGTCTGTTCACGGAGATAATTGTTCCCGAAAACTGATTACTTATATTCACTTTGCCGTGCTTAAGACTAATATTCTTACAAATTCATGTCTGTGTTATTAAATACGTACCCGCAAAGTGATACGCACATTTTGTATTTAATTCTGATTTTTTAATTTACACATTTGCCGGTGGAAATCAAGACCGTTAAATTAGTGATTTAAACACGCCATCGTTATTCTCTTTCTACCCTCCAATCATTCATAATGTACAATTATCTGGTATTGTCAACAGGATTGTATTTGCATATGTAAATACTTCTGTGGATGCAGCAGCTGGCTAAATACCTGGTGATGAAACCATGTATGGTTGGCAAGTCGCCTGAAATATGAACAAAATATTACATTTATGGTCTAAATAAAAAGAATCACAACCTTAACAATCGCAAGAAAATTCAAATTGTTGTTTTCTGAACATCCATTTTTAGGCAGACCAAGATGCTATTTTTTTGAAAAATTTACCACTGGAATGACTCTCCCTGTCATTCCAGTGGTACAATTTAAAAAATGGTCTTCTTGGTCAACAAATGCACATTTCTCACTCACTTTAAAGTGTAAATGCTAGGTTTTGGTAAGTTTGAACATTAACACTTTCACCAATAAATTCAATGTATCTCAATTTCAAGCAAAACAAATACAAAATCTTTTGAATATTTTAAAATTAATATAACTTGAATGAGTGGCTGATCATTTCAGTGGTACAGCTTCAAAAAAGTGTTTTCTTGACCTGCAGATTATGGATATTCATTATAATGCAAATATTTTTGGAGCAAATTTAGCTATTAAAGGGTTAACTACAATTTTTACTGAAATTCTGGTAGTAAAATTAAAAACATAGTCTTCTTGACCAACAAATGCACATTTCTCAAACTCACTGTAAAGAGTAAATGCTGGTTTTTGGTCAGCTTGACCATTCACACTTTCAACGATAAATTCAATGTATCTCAATCTCAAGCCAGGCAAACAGGAGATCTTTTGAATATTTTATAATTAATATGACTGGAAGCCACTGCTTCCTTAGGCATCAACTGCTTCCAGTCATATTAATTTCAAATTATTGAACAAAATATGTTACAGTCATAGAATGTACCTGGTGAAGCTGGCCAAAACCGGCCTCTGTAGTGCTCTTGAGGAATGCACATATATACAGGGCAAGAGAAGGGAAGACAATTTTTGAAAATAATACCACTGAAATGACTGGCTTGACATTTCAGTGGTAACTTTTCAAAAAAATCTCTTGGCCTGCAAATTATGGACATTCAACATAAAGCAAATACTTTTAGACCAAGTTCAGCTATTAAACGGTTAACTAAAAATTACACTGAACTTCACACTGAACTTCACTGGGCAGATTGGAGCAACTGGCCAACTTTAACAATCACGAGAAAATTCAAATTGTTGCTTTATGAATGTTCATTTTAACCGGACCAAGAGAACACTATTTTTTTAGGTTTACCACTCAAATGACTTGCGCCGTCATCGAGCCAGTCATGCCAGTGGTAAAATTATTAAAATTGTCTTCTTGGCCAACAAATGCACATTTCTCAAATTTCAAAGTGCTCAACCCTAAATGCTGGTTTTCGATCAGTATAACCATTAAGCCTTTACCAAACAGGAAATCTACTGAATATTTTAAAATTAATATGACTGGAAGCCATTGCTGCCTTAGGAAGCAACTGCTTCCAGTTATATTTATTTCAAAATATGTTACACATCGCACATAATGTACTTGCACTTCTCGTTGAAAGGGTATGGTGAAGCCAGCCAAAACAGGCCTCTAGTACTCTTGAGGAATGTCCATCTGCAGGCTAAGAGAAGAGAAGACTATTTTTTAAATTGTACCACTGGAATGACTGGCTTGTCATTTCAGTGGCAAATTTTCAAAAGTCTTCTCTTGGCCTGCACATTATGGCTATTCAATATAAAGCAAATATTTTTGGATCAAATTTACCTACTAAAGGGTTAACCAAAAATTATACTGAACTTCACTGGACGGATTGGAGCAATCAACTGACCTTAACAATCATCAGAAAATTCAAATTGTTGCTTTATGAATGTCCATTTTTAGTCGGACCAAGAACAGTATTTTTTTTTAAGTTTACCACTCAAATGATTAACTCCATCATTGAGCCGGTTATTCCAGTGGTAAAATTTAAAACATACTCTTCTTGGCCAACAAATGCACATTTCTCAAATTCCAAAGCAACTCCAACTGCTGGGGTTTATTTCAGTATGATTATTAACCCTTTACCAAACAGGAACTCTACTGAATATTTTTAAATTAATATGACTGGAAGCCATTGCTACCTTAGGAAGCAATTGCTTCCAGTCATATTAATTTTAACATATTGAACAAAACATGTTACACATCGCGCAGAATGTACTTGGACTTGTCGTTGAAAGGGTTTCGTGAAACCAGCCAAAACCGGCCTCTAGTGATCTTGAGAATATATCTATATGCAGGCTAAGAGAAGATAAGACTATTTTTTTAAATTGTACCACTGGAATGACTGGCTTGTTATTTGAGTGGTATATTTTCAAAAAAGTATTCCCTTGACCTGCAGATTATGGATATTCATTATAAAGCAAATATTTTGGAACCAAATTTAGCTATTAAAGGGTTAACTAAAATTATACTGAACTTCACTGGACAGATTGGAGCAACCGACTGACTTTAACAATCATCAGAAGATTCAAATTGCTGCTTTATAAATGTCTATCTTTAGCCGGACCAAGAGAACACCATTTTTTTTTAAAGTTTACCTCTCAAATGATTTGTGCCGTCATCGAGCCTGTCATTCTAGTGATAAAATTCTCAAAAATAGTCTTCTTGGCCAACAAATGCACATTTCTTAAACTGACTGTAAAGGGTAAATGCTGGTTTTTGGTCAGTTTGATCATTAACACTTTCACCGATAAATTCAATGTATCTCAATCTCAAGCCAAACAAACAGGAAATCTTTTGAATATTTTATAATTAATATGACATTTTGGTCGGTTTGACGGTTGAGCATTAACTCTTTCAACAAAAAAAGCAATGTATTTCTTTCTCAGGACAAACAAAACAGGCCATCCTTTGACTATTTTCAAATTAATATGACTGGAAGCCATTGCTGCCTTAGGCAGCAACTGCTTTCAGTCATATTAATTTCAAAATATTGAACAAAATACTAAATAGGTTACACGTACATTGCAAATAATGTACTTGGACTTGTCGTTGAAAGTGTTACACCTTTCATTTCGAAGCCGGTCAAAATCAGCCTCTGTAGTTGTCTTGAGGAATGTCAATGTGCCGACAGACCGAGTTAGAGAAATATATAGGCATATGCTACACACTTACTGCTTTATCATATAGCTTGGTCTTGCATAACTGCATAGATGATAGGAGATGACTAGTGTTGGTGTCACACACCGATTTTTCTAGTAAATTCACAGCAACACTTGTATATATTTATGTGCTCCGAGCCATTTTGGATATAAGCAGAAAAGACGGGACTATTTTCTCTGTAATAACCGTTTATATCGTAGGCTGCTCAATTAACATCGGTGCCTTTTAGGTTAAATAATCTAATTTGTTATATACATAGTTGATTTCTTCGCATTTTAACCGTCCTGGTATTTAAGAAAACAAATCCCGAACTTCTCTGAAAAATTACTACGCTAACATCGAGCAAGAACACGACTGACCTTAAGACCTCGCCATTCTGATTACTCCCTCTTACCACAAACAGAGATACTCGCGCCATTCCGATTAGCCGATTACCCCTCGGAAATGTTCGTAACTCCAACTATTTGTGATATCGTCTTATTATTTTTAAAACGGATTTTTTCATCGCTTGATTATTTTAAATTAATACGTACATTACATAAAAACAGAAACCTAGCATCTATTTACACACAAAAATGTATTAAATCAGGCCCGTAATGCATCATAAAAGATGGACGCGTCCGTAAACATTTTTCAGACCATAAGCATTTTTCAACCCATTCCAATAGTTCCTGGTTCGTGAGCGAACCAGGCGATGACCGATCATTTTGTTGCGTCATAGCAATGATGAACTACTTTTTTCCCAAATGGCCGCGCTCATATACGGCAAAAAGTGTACGCCTGGACACTATGAGATGTATTTTAGGCGGTTCCTGCCCCTATTTGTTGGCCATAGCACATACACTTGAATGGAGAATCACTTGTTAAATTGGAAACCGAAGAGATTATTAATTTATTATACACGGGTGCTTTGAAATAGGGTTTTAGGCCTATTCA
The DNA here is from genome assembly GCA_034401795.1 of Chaetoderma sp. LZ-2023a. Taxonomy (NCBI): domain Eukaryota; kingdom Metazoa; phylum Mollusca; class Caudofoveata; order Chaetodermatida; family Chaetodermatidae; genus Chaetoderma; species Chaetoderma sp. LZ-2023a. The sequence goes on from JAVVLW010004650.1 coordinate 29,346, forward strand.
CACGAACACTGGTGCCGATTGGTACTCCTTACGCATGGGAATGGGTGCATTGACAAGCACATAGTATCCAATTTTAATGGCATTGATTCGCATTGACAGGATATGATATCCGAATATTAAGCACATATTTTTTTTAATCATCTCCCATAATAGGCCTGCTAGTCTAGATTCGCTTTGAGACTAACTAACCATTTTGCTGCTGCTTCCATATTTCGTGCTACATGTATACAGCAATGATATAGCCATACTCGCAAATATATGGGTGCAAATCCATTGCTGGGTGGGTTGTCCTGGATTTACTGAATTATGGTAGTTGGAGTTGCGAGCGAGACTGTAATAGGGCGGATGGGGTGTGGTGGGGTGGGGCGGGGGTGTGTGGGTGTGTGTGGGTGTGTACTGTGGCAACGTGCCCCATGGCTAAGTGTCTGTGCTACATTGAGCGCAGGTGGCATGCGTTAGATCAAATGGTAACTGTGACGGATTAATTTTCAATGTTAAGCGACCTTGGATAACTGAACAATATTTTCGAAATATCTATCACCTCCACCCACCATACGACACCCCTACATACACATGCCTGTAATGAACACTGGTTGTGGGGTGGGATCTGTAATAAACATGGTGGTTGTAGTGCACACGATTCTAACAATACGCTTGATAGTTAACGATTCCTAAATGTAGCGGAATGAATTACATAATTATTTCCATGTTTGTGTAATCGTTTGTTTGAATGGTAAAGATGCAACATCAGCCAATCAAATTCATTTGATCTGCATTTTGAAAGGGTTAATTAAAATCGTATTCTGCATTAGGGTTACCGGCCTTATATACCATGCAATACAAATTATTTTTGCTTTAAGGTATATTTTGTTGAATATATTGCAACTAATTTGACTGGGAGTTGCAACAGCTCACAGTCAAATTATTTCCCAAATATTCAACAGCTTAGATCTAACGTTGTCTTGTAATTGAGACATTGGTTTATGTTTCCTCAAGTGAGAGTCTCTGAAATCAAAATTGTAATAAATATCATGTTGAATATTTTGAAACTAATGTGGATGGAAGATCTTGGCGCCGGAATTTTGTTAACGACTCACTAATTTTAGGTTACGATACTAAAAAAAAATCGGCTACATTTTAATCGAATTGCGATATATCGAAATCGCAAACGTCGAGCTCCGAGTTGAAATATATCGTCATAAAATCGTGCAGAAAATGTCGATATATCGATACAACATATGCCGCTGGAAGAGTCCTAATGAATCTTCATATTTATCATTCGGCCATTGTCCTACGCGGTGTTCATTCTATACAGATTGTCATACATTTTCTGTTATGATATTTTTGGGACTAAAATTTGTAAATCTTTTCTCTCTTCAAATAATTCTTTTGTAAGACCATACAATTTAGTGTTTATTAACTCGTTAAGTCAAGAAATGAATAGAATTCGTGCACATTCGTAACGGGCGCTTCGAGATTTGTTTCGGACTTACGACATTTTGATTGCGATGTCAGCTAATAAGTACATGTATTTTATTATAACGTCATTTACTTGAGTGACAAATCGGATCCCTCCATTTGCAAACGTCCACGCATGGTCAGCTTTTTTATGAGAAAGCATAACTTTATCAAATATAAAATGATGAAACGCTTGTTGCTGAAATGAAATGATCCCAATATGCGATTTCATTATTTTCTTTCAGGATGGTGAATACGTTGACGTATTACGGTCTATATCTCATGTCAGCCACGTTAACTGATGACCGATATCTGGCCTTCTTCTTGAATTCTATAGTGGAGATTCCTGCGAATATTACCAGCCTCATCGTCACGAAAAAGTATGTCACTCGGAACTACTCGGTATATTTTGAATACATGTAGGTCTACTTACAGACGACGAACAGATTTCTGTTTAACAAACAACATTATATATACAGTGAACACGAAGTGAAGTCGATATATCGTGTATAAGATATCGCAATGCATAGATACATCTTACACTGATAACACAGCGTACTGGGCCAATGTTAGGCCGTATTTGCATGGTATTGGTCCAGTACAGGTCCAGTAATCTGCGTTGTCCGGGTATGTTATAATGTTGGAAGAAATCTTAACTCATTGAACTGGAAAGGCCAGATAATAAATATCACATACAATTTAATAAATGGCATATTCTGCTGAATATTTTGAAACTAATTTGACTGGAAGCTGTAGCAACAGGTTTCTGTCAAATTCGTTTTAAAATATGCAACAGATTACCGGTATTGCCTTGAAACTGCGATTCTGGAAATTCAGAATTCAACGAGTCATATTAGATACACACACATGCGTAACGCCAGCTGTAAACACATTCGTTTAATTCACTTTCCAGAGTATCCATCCATCATCTGAGCTAGTATGACGTCATAATGATCTCTGGGCGTGTATGATGACGTCATAATCATTACCTCACAATGGGTTCTATATAGACCGCCATCAAATCTTAAGGAGTCCGACACGTTGTATAAATTGTATGTCTTTGTGATTCTTTGCTATTTAATACACATGTTGTTGAATATTTTGAAACTAATTTGACTGGGCGCTGTTACTGCCTTGCCTTAGGCAGCAACAGCATCCAGTCGAATTAGTTTCAAAATAGTCAACAGCTTACCTGTGTAGTTTTTTGGGAAATTGATAGTCAGGGTGTTCAGAGATCGATCGATCCCAACACGAGCGAGGTGTGGGTGGAGCTTAGCTAGAGATGGGCGGGGCATAGCTAAAACCGGAAAGATCCATTCATGCGTCAGACAGAGCTTTGACGGATAATACTGACAATAAATCCCAAACGGGACAGTGATCCTTGTCTGTATCGCTATCTCGACCCAGCCACCATCCACCCACCCACCCACCCACCCACTCGCTTTGATCTTACCAATACCTTGATAACGCATGTTACTGGGCGCTATTGTCGCTGTATTGTCCCAGTATAGGCCCGGTAAGCGGTATTATCAGGTTAAGCAACTCGTGATATATATTTCTGATTTTCTGATTCTCCTAGATTCGGACGCCGCCGGACAGTTATCGTTTTGCATCTGTTATGCGGACTGACTTTTCTGCTGGCTGCGATTTTTCAGCCAGTCGATGGTATGTACAGATGGTGTGGATACGTGCCTGTGGGTGGCTCTTAGAGATACTATTTCATACACTTACAAGCACAGACACACACCTAACTACCCATGCACTCGCGTGTACATACGACTTAAATTCGCAACAAATAACAGAGTGATTGCATTTGATACAGTTTTGGGAGCTTGAAGGAGGAAAGAAGAAGGAGGTAAGGAGGGAGAACGGGTGGGGTGGGGTCACCGATGGGGTGGGGGAGTTAGTGCAGGGAGGTGGAAGGAGGAATATGGGCAGGGAGACGAGTACGGAGTGGGGCAGGGAAAATGGCAGTTAGGGGCATGCAGATGGGCATGGAGAGTGAGATGGGCAGGGAGAGGGATGCAGGAGTGGAAGAGGAGGTGTGTGCGTGCGTGCGTGCGTGCGTGTGCGCGCGCGCGCGCGCGATGGGAGGCAGAAGCTCCGGCAGAAGGGCATGTTTCATTTGGCATCCTGTTTCATTTTCTGCATTAAACTGTTTTATAGAAGTGAAATTCCACTTGGGATCCGTGATTTTGTTCCTGACGGCAAAGTTCTGGATTACAGCCACGTTCTCCGCTGTGGTGGTGTTCACACCCGAGCTCTTCCCAACAAACATCAGGTATGACAGTCCCCCACCACTTAAATACTAGTGCCTCAATTACGCTGTCAGGTACGCTGTTGACTATTTTGAATCAAACTCAGCAGGCAGTTGTAACAGTTGCGGCAATGGGAGGCAATAGCTCCCAAGTAATAAATGTTCAAAATGGTCAACATAATATTCCTCACAAAAACAAAAAGCAACAGGTATGACACCTCCCACCCCCCCCCCCCCAACGCCACCCCACCCCATCGGCCAGCAGTTTCCGCTTCAGGACCGTGTACGTATTAAAATATAGCCCTTTACAAAATGGCATTTAGGATAGCCTTGTCTTTTATTATTTCAGAGGTTCCGGGTACGGGTTGGTTTCAGGTGCATCCAGAATTGGATCAATGCTGTCGCCATATTTTGGTTTCCTGGTAAGTGCTAGCGAGTAAGTAGGTGAAAATAAACTTATCCTGGTAAAGTAGGTCAAGTTAGATTCCTAACCATAGTTAGCTAACTAGATTCCCAGTCGAATTTCAAACAGTTAACTAGCTAGCCAACTATAGTCAACCGAGCACCCTAGCTCGGTAGATGGTTAGTGCGATATTTGCGTAAATTTCAAAATGGCAGACACCGATCGCTTGCCACGAATAAATGCATATAAAAGTGTAAATATTCCATTAAATAACTTAGGTTTGATGAAATTATGCTTTCCCATTGTATGTCAATGTTCCCAAGCCCCTATTCTTTCCCACTTTATGTCATATGGACGCTTTTTAGCGTCTTAGAAGTAGAAAAATAACTGGTCTTCGTAGGCCATCAAACATTACAATCCCAACTAGACGGCAATTGTTCGTGTGTGGAGATTTCAACTCCATACTGGGTAAATTCGGAATTGCGGACAAAGGTTCAGGACTTGGCTTATGCATGGGCTCATATGGAGAGGGCACACGCAACAGCAATGGAGATGCACTGGTGGCATTCCTTAGTTCAAATGGGCTATTTGTCAGAAATACGGCTTTCAAACACCCATACCGTCACCGGACAACATGGACTGGACACATTACTGATCCTAAAGCCCCAAAAGGTTCTAAGGCTACAACAGCTGTCTTCAACCAAATAGACTTCATACTTTGCATGACAGAAGCAAAACCTTACTCCGGAACGCTCGTTCGTATGGAGGCACATACCTCAATTCTGACCATAAGCTAGCCATTACACGCCTTCAGGTGAACGATCTGTACCTAATATATAAACACCATACCAGACAGGAGGGTAGCGCCACCTACCACCTACCCAAGTTCGTCAGCGACACTGACACTCAAATGTCATACAAAACACCCCTCGAGGAGCAGATGGCTAACGTCGATGTCAGCTCCGATCCAAATGAAGCTCTAACCAAAATACTGAAATCTATGGAATCATCCGCTGCCAGCACCATAGGTGTTCTTAAAAACAACCAAACTAGGTATACTGACGACCCTCTAATAGTAAAACTGTCAGCAGAGCAGAAATCTATCAAAGTGGCCAAAGTGAAGACCGCAGCAAACTACGCCGGGAGCGCAATAGTATTCTGCGCCACATTAGCGAACGTTTAAAAGATCTTGCTATTCAACAGGTAGACTCCCTAACAGATGAAATCACTTCCACGGATGACTGTTACAAAATGTTTCGGACAGCCCGAGCCCTGAGAGTTACTAACTACACACCACCACACACTGTACACAACTCTGAAGGACACTTTATCGGGACTGACTATGGGAAAGTCGACGCGCTCCGAGAATGGTTCAAGGAACAGTTCACTGACAACGATGATGAGCCCTTGCACCCGTTCTCAGGAGACCCCAGGCCATTACTAACACCAATTAAAACAGCAGGAGTTGAGAAGGCACTTAAAGTCCTGAAAAATGGGCGTGCATCTGGACCTGATGGCATGAGCAATGAACTATTCAAATATGCAAGTGACATTATCTCAAAACCGATCACGCACCTAATCAATTCAGCTTTTATGCACCACCATAGACGCTGTAGGCCAAGACACCCTTATCGCACTACCCAAGCCCAAGAAACCACCTGGGCCTCCAGCCAATCTGCGGCCCAATGTGCTCCTCAACAGCATACGGAAAATCCTATCCAATGTTACTCTATGCCGCATCCGAGACAAGATCGATTACTTCACCGGATCATGTCAAAGTGGCTTCAAACGTGGACGCAGCTGTGCAGACATTGTATGGGCTCAACGCATGCTTGCTTGTGTTGGTAGTCATGTCCAAACACTGGGATTTCCACAAAATGGGCATTGACATGTCACGAGGCTTCGACACAATTAAATGTTCAAAGATCCTAGATGTACTAGGCCAGGCCAGTTGCAATGAAGATGAGCTACGACTAGTGAGACTACTACTTACAGACACCAAGCTGAGAGTGCGAGTCAAGTCAGTGAAGTATGTAGAGTTTGAGACATCAATCGGCTCCCCACAGGGAGATGGTCTATCTCCGGTGCTTTTCACCTGCTACCTTGCTGCCGCATTGAAATCTGTGCGGGAAAGTTCCACAAGACCAAAGCCCCCAGTGTCAATACTGGGCATACCGCTAGAGATGGTATATGCCGACGATGTCGATTCATAGACGAGGAAAAGAAACCCCTTGATCAACTTCGCCCAGTAGCTGCAACCAAACTAAAAATTGAGAATCTCTTTATGAATGAATCCAAAACAGAGTTCACCCACATATACCTATCGACAAAGCATGAACATATAGAAAATGATGACTCACTTTGTGGCGAACCATGGGGGAAAAGAAAATCCTGGGCTCACTGCTTTGCAGTACTGCTGACATTTTTGCACGCTGCGTCATGGGGAACATAGCTTTACGATCCTTCTGGAAGCTATGGATTCGTAGATCAAAGATGCCCTTGATAAAGCAGCTACGTTTATACAATGCAACCTGCGTATCCTTGATGCTGTATAACTGTAAGGGATGGGCAGCTCCAAAGGCAGCTCTAGACAAACTCGATGCCTGTCACCGTAAACACCTACGCACCATCACTGGACACTGATGGCCAGACAGCATAATTTCCAACGATGCACTATACAAGATGTGTAATACGTCGCCCATGTCTGTAAAAGTCAGCCAGCAAAGATGGTCCATATTTTGTCATGTGCTAAGGATGCCAGAAGAGATACCAGCACAGAGAGCCTTGGTATTCGCCCTACTCGGAGCCAGCAAATACAAAGCCAGGAGAGGACGTCATGCATAAAACTGCTAAGCGTGCTACGAGATGACCTCAAGAAAGCAGGATTAAATACACTCAAGTCAAGAATGGACCTGAGGAAGCTAAGGATTTTGGCTGAGGACAAGACACGGTGGGCAAAAGCGTAGAAGGACTGATTATAGCTGTGGGGTGTTTCTACTATTACAGCCGCAGAATACAGTAATCGTACATCAAACAGTTGACAGAAAGGGTTAATGGAGACTGGTACCCGGCTCCAAATTTTCTGCAATGGTAATTCAATGGAGAATCGGGTACCAATTATTTAGCGTCCGACTGGGCATAGCAACTGCGCATGTTCAGGAAACTGACTATAGTTAGCGAGTCGAAATTATATATATATATTTTTTTTTTTTAGGATGCATAGGACATATATCATGTCGATTGTTTAGAACTCAATAGACGGATCCTTTCGAGCTATGTCCTGCGCGAATGAAGGGGTCCAGTTTCGGCTATGCCACGCCCAGCTCTAGCCAAGCTCCATCCACCCTTTGAGCGTGTTGGGATCAATCGATCTCTGCACTTTCCAGAAAACTATACAAGTAAGCCGGTGAATATTTTGAAACTGATTTGACTGAGTACCTTTGCTGCCTATGACAGCAACAGCGCCAAGTCCAATTAGTTTCAAAAATATTCAACAGAATGGTTATTAAATAGTAAAGACATACAATTCGTACACCGTGACGGACCATTACATGTTTAACACGAACTAAATCATCCATGAGGTAATTGATTATAACGTCAGCCTACATGTGACGTAGTTGATTATGGCGTCATATTATTGACTGGGAAACTGGATTCATCAATTTCTAGCTACGCTCCACCTATTTCTAGCTACGCTCCACCCATTTCTAGCTACGCTCCACCCATTTTGTAAATGTGTTTGAACAAATTTTACCACTTTGAAAGTTTGAACCATATATTCTCAATTGCAATGTATTATACAGGTAAGCTGTCGAATAGTAGTACAACAACATATCCCGATCAAAATTATCTTCATTGTGTTCAACAAAAAGTTTATGAAAATGTGAATTCACCAAAGACGTAGGGCCTACAATTCCGAGGATTACTGTCGAAATGTTGTCCCTTTGGTGCTGGACCTCTGTCATCTGGGGCTTGTTTTCTCGACTGAATTGGTTCGTGGAACCACGGACCCAGGAACCATGAACCACTGACCGCCAGCCAGAAACTCCATAACGGCATTTATGCAAATTGACGAGGCTTGTCGATTGCAATTTTGTGGCAATGTTCTGAACCCACAAGCATTCTAAATTGCGTTAACGTTAGCAATTAATTTGATCGTAATTCGATTTAGACTTTAATTTCAGTCTAAGTAAATTGCAGACGACCACATACACTAAAAATATTGATGAGTTCTCGTCATTCAAATAAGTTGTACAATTTAGCTGGGCGCAGCCATCTTGAAATTTACGAACCAGTAACCATTGGCAACAACGAACCGATATTAAAAGTCGGTCACTTGTTCGACGAAGCAAGTCAGTAAATCTTCAACTTCCGGAACGCCAACACGCATGAACCACGGACTGCGTTAGTCAATCACTGACTATGTCAGTAGCGGAAACGAGCCCCTGATTGTGACTACTGTTAACGTATTTTACTTATGACGTCAGGTACTCGACTGACGAATCAGAGCACACCATTTCAATGAGATCGATCCTTCATTTCAAGGCACCCGTATGTCCTGACACTCACCTTCCCGTTAATGCTTTTAGAATTTAAACATCCTGCTCTCGGAGTTGAAGGAGTTACACCCTCCTGAGTCAACAGCGCACTAAAGCACTCAAAATACTATTTATTTCAATTAACCATTTTATTACCAATACCTTTCAAGGAAATTGAAATCTATAGCAAAAATTTACAAAAAGAAATTTCTTTTTATTCTTCAAATGTGCATTCATTAAACGTGTAATGGTCAGGAAAATTCAAATTTCTGCTTAGCCAGTGTTCAATTGCAGACAAAGAAGAGTATTTGTGAAGATTGACCATTGGAATGACTGACTCGGTTATTTTTGACCAACTTGACGATTAGTGAGTTAAGTTTACACAAGAGGGGTTAACAGCGTCGTAACTTTTACAGAATTTCCAGAAAATGTGTACAGGAAGACTATTCTGATGAGGTCTTAAATCTAAGACAGCATAGATAAATTAGTTGTTATAGACATTACAGATTTTGGAATTTAAAGCTATGGGTCTACCGTTATGTACTTGTCTATCTTCTTTCATTTCAACCAGGAACAGAACAAGATACGAGAGTAATGAACTATAGTGGCTGCCAACTGTTATTTTTACCTTGAATTAGAACTTAAGATTAGAAATTAATCGTATGAATAAAACATCTTAAGTGTAAAATATCCCTTAATTTCTAAGAATTCCTTAACATTTACCTAAGAGTATATCCTTACTTTAAGTGTGATGCATAAACATTCATAAGATAAGCATTTTCTTATAACGTTCCTTTATTTTAAGGTACCTATTCCATTTTCATAAGTGAACATTTTACCCTAAAATCAGTAACCTTCAGTAGTGAAGCGAGTTTATGCAACGTACTTAAAAGTCATCCTTAGCTAAGGACTTGCTTACCCGTCTAGGAAGAAGAATTCACTTAAGTTAAGCCGGAGATTCCCAATGTATTTTTAGACTTGGAAGTTGCAACAATAGTTTTCATTGGTCAATAGTTATTGCCATACAGTAGCCTAAGGATAAGAAATTTCATAAAGTTAGGAAAATCCTTAGCTAAGGAAACTCTTAAGAGTATTTATGCAACGCACATAAAAGTCATCCTAAGATAAGGATTTTCTTAGCCGTTTAAGAAAAAGAATTCGCTTAAGTTAAGCCGGAGATTCCCAATGTATTTTTAGACTTGGAAGTTGCAACAATAGTTTTCATTGGTCAATAGTTATTGCCATACAGTAGCCTAAGGATAAGAAATTTCATAAAGTTAGGAAAATCCTTAGCTAAGGAAACTCTTAAGAGTGTTTATGCAACGCACTTAAAAGTCATCCTTAGCTAAGGATTTTCTTAGCCGTTTAAGAAAAAGAATTCGCTTAAGTTAAGGAAGTTTTATGCATACGGCCCCAGGGCCGGATTTACTACAGCAGAGGCCTCTGGGCAGTAATTGTAGGCTTGAGCGATTATTACGTTGAGGGATCGCGATCGATTATTAAAAAATAATCGTGATTACTCGATTAATCAGCTTGGATACAAATTACCAAGACATAACAACAAAAGAATATCGATGACGAACGTTGTAATGGTGTTTAGAAAAGTCCATTTGCCGGACAAGTGAATACTATTTTTGAAAGGACTGGAATGCCAGGCATTTCAGTAATACATTTTCAAAGATAGCATTCTCTTGCCCTGCAAATGGACATACATTCACTAAGCAAAATGTAATATTTCATGACCGATCGCATTAAAAAGTAATTGAAAGTTAGGTTTTGAAATATTTTATGCAATAGAAAATATTCACGATTATTCGATTATTTAATTTTTAATCATATAAATTCACGATTTAAAACATAATTGCGATTTTCGATTTAATCACGTAATCACGCAAGCCTAAGTAATTGACCGTTCCAGCTTTAGCTATGCCCCACCCATCTCTATCTAAGCCCTACCCACACCACGCACGTGTTGGGATCTGTAGAACTCTGAACTCACTGACTATCAATTTCCAGAAAACTATGCAGGTAAGCTGTTGAATATTTTGAAACTAATTCGACTGGGAGCTGTTACTGCCTATTAAATAGAAAAGACATACAGTTCGTAGAACGTGTCGGACTACTAAGCGTTAAAGACGGACTATTTCGAATCATTCATGACGTTATGATTATGACGTCAGCATACACGGCACTTAGTTCATTATGACGTCTTATGATGGATGGATAAACTGCAAATGTGAATTAGTAGATTCCCTGGGAGAGGGGCGTCACCCGTCGCATGGATGGGGTCGGGTGGTAAAGGGTGCTAGTGGGTGGGGTCTGGGGAACCTTCAACAATAAGAATGGAAAATTAGATGCTCTGAGAAACCGTCTAATGGCTTCTAAGATTCTTTAATTTTCAAACATTCTGAGGAATAAATACCATCCTTATTTTGCTTCGACTGCTGGCATGACTTTTCAAGGAAATTTCGACAGGAATTTAACCATCATTTTATCGTAAGAACCCTCACTGATCACTCCTCCTTACTCTATCAGAATTTTGTCTTCACAGCACAACACTACTTCTGGGTGTCCTAGTACCTGCCAATAGAAAAGGGCAGATTTTTGGGCATTAGTAGGAGGGAAAGGGTTTGAACATTATGTCACACTGGGAAGGTAGGAGATGAATACCACTTCCTTATAGAATGTCCAGCTCTTAAGCAACTCCGAGATAAGTGCATTCCAGAATACTTTCGAAAACGCGCAAGTGAATACATCTTTACATGCCTAATGAGTACAGAATATGCCAGACTCGGACTAAATGTTGCAAAATTGATAAAAGAAGGCCTAAAACTATACAAATAATATACAAACACGGGAATGGAGGGTTGGGAATTAGGTGTGGCAGGAGATAGTGCTTAAATTCCATTTCATGCCATTTCATTTTATTTCATCTCATCTCAATGGGCCTTTCCGGTTTCAGCTATGCTCCGCCCATCTCTGGCTAAGCTTCACCCACACCTCGCTCGTGTTGGGATCGATCGAACAACCTGACTATCAATTTCCAAAACACTACACAAGTAAGCTGCTGGATATTTTGAGGCTGGTCTGACTGGATGCTGTTGCTGCCTAAGTCAGCACCGTGCCCAGTCAAGTTAGTTTCAAAATATTCAACAGCATGTTTATTAAATTGCATAGAATTACAAAGACATACAATTCATACAACGTGTCGGACTGTTTGAGATTTTATGACGTCTATTTGGAACCCTTTGTGGTGTAATGTTTGTGACGTCATCATGCGCTGCTGGGCTGATTATGACGTCACACGATGTTAGATGATGGATGGCCACTATGGATAGATGAATTATATTCATTCAATTTCACCCCACTGCATCCAATCTCATTTCTGCAACAGTTCCCGGCAGCATTGCCGAAGTCGCGAATGCTAACAGCCATTGGATATGGTGGTTGGGCCCATAGCTAAGCCTCCTTGATCCTTCTATTTCACCTTCCGTATCGGGGCAAGGATGCAAGCGTATGGAAAATATATATTGAAAATTGGGACGGGTGGGGTGGGCATGTCTGTCTCCTTATTTCGCTTTCGACCTTTACAGGAACACGGGGATGAGACAGTATGAAATCCAAAAGTGAATAAATGGGTAATAATATAATGATAATAATGATGATAATAATAATGATGATGATGATAATAACGATAATAAGGATGATATTAATAATAATAATAATAATAATAATAATATGGGATCTGTAACTACACTACTGTACCTCTCACGTAACTATGTAGAGTTGGAGAATAAAGGCATTCATTTATATGTCCCTAGTAGAAATTTTCAAATTTGATTTTGGTGGACACCCCTGGGCAACTGCCCAGTCTGTTTCTTGTCCGAAATTTGGCCCCGTTAATCATTTACCCCCGTATCGACTAGGCTTGTGGATATATAGCCTACAATTACTACATCGACATAAATGTATCGACAAAAATTCGTAATCGATGTATTTTTGGACTATCCCAAAAACTATTTCTTATATTAGCTGGATTATTTTGTTTTTTTGCAGTCAAAGCGCGTGCGATGGGCACCGCCTAGCATCTTCGCATTTTTCTGTCTCCTTGTCAGCATTTTTACCACTTGTCTGCCAGAGACCGGGAACCAAGAATTACCTAGAACTGTGGAGGACATGGAACGATGGAACGATGGGACGAGACTCGCGACGATAAACGAAATCATACCAACAGCTAATACTTAGCCCATTCGTTCCATGAAAAGCAATGATGTATTTCAAATTGAATATTGGCATCGTCTGAATCTCAAGTACTAGACTGTAATGACCCATAAAGATATAAACCCACCCATACCGTATCATTGGGACAACGCTGCCAGGCAACATTGACCAAACGTCTTCCAGCTCATTGATGTAATATTGCCCCAATATGATGGACGAACGTTGGCCCAACAAATCAAGCCAATGTTGGACCGACATTGACAGTCAACTGTTCTCAACCAACCAATGGAGGAATTCTGTTACGGCTATGCCATCGACGCTTTGACCGTGTTGGAATCAATCGATCCCCGAGCTCTCCAACTAGCAATTTCCAGAAAACTATACAAGTAAGCTGTTGAATATTTTGAAACTAATTTGACTGGGTGCTTTTGCTGACTATCAGCATGTTTATTAAACAGTAAAGACATACAATTCGTACAACACCGCGATTAAGCATTCGAGATGAAATTATCTACGCCATACATAACGACATTGATTATGACGTCAACATATGCATCACGTATTTGATTATGACGTCATGTGATTGATGGATAAACTTGAATCCTCCATTGCCACCGTTGGCCCAAACAGTTTCCAATGTTTGCCCAATGTGTGCATGTTCTCTGGGTCTGTTATATGGTGCTGGGACCAATTGATTGTAATTGCTTCTGACAACCCACTATCTCGAGACAATGGACCTTTCCAGTTTTAGCTATTCCCCGCCCATCCTTAGCTAAGCTCCACCCACAATTAGCCTGCGTCCGGATTGATCGATCCCTGTACTCCAAGGCTATCAATTTCCAGAAAACTATACAGGTAAGCTGTCGAATATTTTGAAACTAATTCGTGTGGATGCTGTTGCTGCCTATGGCGGCAACAGCCCCCAGTCAAATTGGTTTCAAAATATTCGACAGAAAGTTTATTAAATGGTAAAAAATATACGATTTGTCCAACGTGTCGGACTATGCATTGAGCATGGACTAAATCGAGTCATTCGTGCTGTGGTTGATAATGATGCCATCCTACGCGTCACGTATTTGTCTATGACGTCATATGATGAATGGATAAACTGGAAAGGTCTATTGTGACTATGAACATGAACTAAAATAAGACCGAGCGTCGATGAATGAATCCCATCTGTCAGTCATGTAGCCTATATGACGTCATAATCAAGTTCGTCACATCTAGGCAGACATCACAATAATAATTTATGAATCAAGTTTCTCAGTCAATCATGACGTCATAATCAACTACGTCACATGCAGGATTACGTCGTAATCAATTACGTCGTGAATGACTGGATCTAGTCCGTCCTAAACACTTAATACTCCGTCACGTTGAAGGAATTGTATGCCGTTACTATTTAATAAACAGTTTGTTAAATATTTTAAAACTAATTTGACTGGGCGCTGTTGCTGCCTGTCAAATTAGTTTCAAAATATGCAACAGCTTACCCGTATAGTAGATTCAGAGAGTGCAGGGATCGATCCATCCCAACACGGCCAACGCGTCGGTGGAGCTTAGCTAGAGATGGGCGGGGCCTAGCTAAAACTGGATTCATCAATGGACAGTAATACTCAGTCATGAACCGGGAATAGTCCGTAGGTTGTACGAATTGTATGTCTTTACCATTTAATAAACATTCTGTTGAATATTTAGAAACTAATTTGACTGAACGCTGTTTCTGCCATAGTAACTTGGATTTCCGGGAATTCAGGATATAGGGCCTATGAAGTATATAAATCTATCCCAACACGCGCAAAGCATTGGCGGAGCTTACCTAGAGATGGGCGGCGCATAGCTAGAAGTGGATTTATCCATTGACAGGACATACAATCAAAACTCCTGCTGGACTACCTCGTTCCTGGAACGAATACACCCCTGATAAAGAAGAATACTGGGCCGGTACTGGATCAAAGCTGACCCAGTACCCTGCATTACTAGGAAATACAGGCAGCGCTTATATATCTTTATTTTTCTATCATTTATATATAATTATGTGTTTGCATATTTTTTACTGATTTCACTGGGACTTTGTGTTACAGATGCTTCCTTTGGCGGATAAAGTATGCGTTTAAGATAACAATAATGATATCAGCAACGCACGCACGTACGCACAGTGCGTGGTATTCAAGCAATCACGCGCGCACATTCGACCGACCGACCGACCGACAGAGAGACAGACAGACATGCACCTTATTTATTTCTCTCAGGATAATCAACAGACCAGTACATTATGTTATTCGCTGTTATGTAAGATATTACGCAAGTTGGCCTACATATTTTTCGTTGCGCTTATTGTGGAAGGGAGATAACTCATCATACATGTATGTAAACACGCATTGACCAACTTCACCAGTTTAGTTCCTTGCTTCTTAACTGGAATACTGGGATTTCATGGTATAATTGGTTAACCTTACAATCATCACATACCAAAAACGGCAAATTATTTATGATGTAAGGAACATTCATTTGAATATTTTGAAACAAATTTGACTGAGAGCTGTTGCTGCATATGGCAAAACATTCAACAGCTTCCATATATATATATATATAAATATATATATATATATATATATATATATATATATGTATTTATGTATGTGATATTGTCAAACGCACCGGCTCAGAATTTTCAAAATTGAAAAAATTCGTGTTTATTTTATTCCTTGAGATTGTCATTTTGTTTTAGAAACGCCATATGGCCTAATTGTCACACAATGATAAATCACTGAGTGGTATTTTGAAAACCTATTTCAGTTTGGCTTTTACTAAGATGTCACGTAGATTCGAATTTTTCTTAAATGCAAGTTGAAAGGTTGTCTGAGATTGTCCTGTAATTTGTGATATTCATCTTTTAGGATTTTGGCAATTTCAACATTTTCCCGATTGTATGTGAGAGTAAATGGGATAATCTCTCTTTGATCTAAGAGGCCTGGGTCAGAATTTATGCCCCTAGGCCATTGTGTTTCTAATTGTTTTTAGATAGGACGATTCTCTTAGTTTTCTTTGTTTATCAGTTTCCTCTGTTGTGTCTGAAAGCGACAGCTGTTCGATAGGCATAATTTCAAAGTCACGAAGGACTGAATGATCAGGAAGATTAAAATGTTCAGCCACATGTGTGTCTTCCTCTAGTCTAATATCTGAGAGGTGTCTAGTTGCACGCCATCTTTGTGGATTTTTAGTTTCGCCGACATACTGCTTTTGACACAATTTGCATGAAATTAAATAAATGACATTTTTAGAATTACAATCTAAATTTGGCTGATTTTGAAATTTGCTTTTGTTTTGAAAGCTTGTGAATGTACTCTGGGAAGGAAGAAAACTATCCAATTTACACCTTTTCTTTTCGCATTTCCGAGATCCTCCTTCACCTACAATCGGACGATTATGACAAATTTTGGTAGGCCGAGAATTTCTGCCATTATCCGTAATGAGTTCCAAATTACGCAAAGTTTCAGACTTTGTTTTACGTAGGAACCGAGAAGAGTACTCTCTCGGTCTGAGAGCTTTGAATAAGGTCGAACATAATGATTCAAAGTTTTTTCTATCACTCGAATTTCTATGAAAGCGGATTATTTGTGATTTTACAAGTCCCTTGAAAGTATGCGGTGGATGGAATGATTTCTTGTGCAGTAGTTGATGAGAGTCGGTTGGCTTAAAATAAACTTTGTAGTCTAAGTAACCAGTTGTTTCATACTTTATACCTTTGTATAAGGTTACATCCAGGAAATCTACGGACATCTCATCAATTTCAGCTATTACTTCTCTGTCGGGCCTGTTGGTGTCGGGGTAGTCGGCAAATGCTCTACGAATTGAATTAAGACCCTTTTCGACATCAATTTTTGTGTACATAGCATCGACGTCCATCGTAATTAAGAATGAATTTGGAGGGACCGGGATCTTAGAGAAAGTCTTCAGTGTTTTTCAGATAGCTAAAATGTCTGTTTGCAATTGGCTGAAGATGGTAGTCGATAAATTCACTAATCCTATGTGATTCCGAACCACAATCTGAAATAATGGGTCGCCCTGGTGGAGTCATTGGGTCGGTCCACGAGTCAACAGACTTGTGGATTTTAGGAAGAAGATAAAATGTACGTGGTTTCGAATCATCTTTTGCAAAGAGATATTAAAATTGCTTTTCAGTTATCTTCTTGTTACTAACCATTTTTTGGAGAATTTCGTTGAATTTTCTACAGTTATTTTGCCAAAGTGGTTCCTTTAGCTTTTGGTAATGTTTCGGATTACTAAGCTGTCTATGTGCTTCTTTGATATAGTTATTTTTATCAATTATTACAGAATCCAAGGCTCTATTGCATTCATATAGTTAGTTTTACACATTAAAGTGAATTTGTTTATATATGTTTAATTTACTGTATTGTTTGTTTTTTGTTGCCATATCCGTATGTGGGATCTTTGAGATAATGTATTACTGTCTCCCCGTAAGGGGAAGAAGGTATTGCGATCCTGTCTGTCGGTCGGTCGGTCGGTCGGTCGGTCGGTCGGTCGGTCGGTCGGTCGGTCGGTCGGTCGGTCGGTCGGTCGGTCGGTCGGTCGGTCGGTCGGTCGGTCGGTCGGTCGGTCGGTCGGTCGGTCGGTCGGTCAATCGGTCGGTCGGTCGGTCTGTCTGTCTGTTGAGCTGTCCGTCCGTCTGTCCGTCCGTCCGGAGGCGCTTACAACATCCTCGACTTTTTTTAAACATAATAATACTAACAATAATAATAATAATAATAATAATAATAATAATAATAATAATAATAATAAACTAGAATGCGCAGTCGCATGCAATGACAAATCCCCACGTATTCATCACTTCGAGCTTTGCCCTCACTTTGACCCAAAACACAATAAATTCCTTGAAATGTTGTTTCAATGGGTAATGGGTTTCAACATGAAATGCAATGATCTCCATTTGAAGTTTCAAGTTTTATCCGAGATGGTGTGCGCGTAGTTCCACTACAATTGGCTGATGCCCAATTACCCATTTGCCCCATGGTAACTGCCCTCAGATTGACTCAAGAACAAAATAATTTGTGGTACTGTAGCCCACTAACTACAAGCTTCACACATTGACCACATTTGATAAAATTTATTGTTTGCCCACCATTTCCCCCACCCCTGCCCCTGAGTGTGATGTCAAAATTCCAATGTGTTATGCGCATCCTTGCCCATAGGTGTAATTATCCCCAAAATTTCAAATTTCTATCTGAAATGGTGTGCAAAGTGTTGCGTTACAATGGATTGGTGCCCAATTTTGACGTTTTGACCCCGCCCCTGCACTCAGTTTTTGAACCAAGATCAAAATAATACCTTGTACTGTAGTCTGCTACTCATTGGCTTCAAAATGATATATGACATGACAAACTTTGGATAAATTAAATTTTTGACACACACAGTCCCCACCCCCTGGGCCCCACCCCTTGGGGCGGGGGAGGGGGGAGGGGGTGGGGGTGTCATAATAAAATTTCAATAGTGACATGCACATCCCTGGCCATATGTGTAATCATAGCCAAAGTCTCAAGTTTATATGTGAACTGGTCTAGGAGGAGTTGTGCAACAATCGATTGGTGCCAACTTTTTACCCCGCCCCTACCCTCAGTTTGACCCAAGATCAAAATAATTCCTTGTACTGTAGTCTACTCATCATTGGCTTGAAAAATGATATGTGACATGACAACCGTTGGAACATTTTATTTTTTACCCCACATTTCCCACCCCAGGGCCGTGCACCTGGGGCATGCCACAATTCATGCACATCCCTAATCGTATATGCAATCATCCCCAAAGTTTCAAGTTTCTATCTGAAATTGTCTAGGAGGAGTTGCATTACAGTCGATAATTACTGGCCAGTTTTTAACATTTATCCCCTTGGATCCAGCTCTGGGGGTTGGATGGGTAGTCAGACCAAAATTCCAAAAGCGTCATGCACATCCTTGTCCATAGGTATAATCATCCCCAAGATTTCAAATTTCTATCTTAATCGGTCTAGAAGGAGATACGGTACAATCGATAAGTACTCACACACACACCGGTCGCATCACATAATCCCCACCTTTTCTTCAAAATGTGTGGGAATAATAACAATAACGGAGGGTATGTGTCAGCAATCTCTGTTTGCTCTTGTTTGTCATACACCGTGCTCTTGTTATATAACTTAGGCCGTGTTTTCACTAGAGAGTTAATCAGATATAACGCCGTACTTCGGTACGGCGTTATTCCTGACTATGGCCGTGTTCTCATTAGAGACTTACTCAATACTGAGCTATGGCGTTATGCTCGATTGACTATCCAGTGAGAACACAGCCTAAGGCCGTGTTCTCACTGGAGAGTTAAGCTGGAATAACGTCATACCTCAGTATTGCGCTACGCCTAACACAATTCTGATGTATGGCGTTATTCCCAGTTAACTCTCAAGTGAGAACACGGCCTTAGTCTCTAGTGAGAACACGACCTTAATCTCTAGTGAGAACACGGCCTTTGCCAATGCGCGATGGGCTAGCATAATCTACTGCACATAAAATACTGTTGGCTGAACATAAAAGACAGTCGTATGTCTCAAATATATGTTATTGAGGAAAATAACGAAATTATACGCACAGATATGTATATTAAAATATCATTAAAATCACGACTTACTTTGGTCGTGATTCAGATACAAAAAATACGTATTCGGATCGGATCAGATTCTGGATTTAATGATACATTGTACACCAATCTTTGGGTTTGGCAATGCCTCTAATAGAATAAAGGGTATATATATATATATATATATATATATATATATATATATATATATATATATATATATATATATATATATATATATATATATATATATATATATATATATATATATATATATATATATATATATATATATATATATATACAGATATACAATCCTCCTCGGCAACTCAGATCTGCAGATCAAATGTTATTAGAAATTCCAAACGTTTGCACAAAAACATATGGCCACAAAACTTTCTCTTTTGCTGCTTCGTCTAACTGGAATAATTTACCATTTGATATCAAAATCTCTCCCACTCTATCCAGTTTCAAATCAAATCTCAAGACATATCTTTTTAAACAGGCTTATACATAAATATCAATTGTAAGCGCTTAGAGCATGCATTACATGCATGGATTTCAGCGCATTATAAATGTACTATTATTATTATTATTATTATATATATATATATATATATATATATATATATATATATATATATATATCGGATTAAGAGCAATGTTGTAGCATCCTAGGATATATATGCCGTCACAATACGTCATATGATAGATGGATAACCGTGGAAATATCCAGATACAAAAACTCCCACCCACCCCACGCGCCCTACACCCGCCTGCATCACTGCATATGGCGATATATCCGGCATACTCTTAAGTCAGGGCCAGCATCGCCATCTCATTTCCTACGGCCCAGTTCGGAAATAATATCTTGAATGGATATTTCCACGGTTATCCATCTATCATATGACGTATTGTGACGGCATAATCAGCTATGCGACGTGTAAGATAACGGCCATAGTCATGACGTCATGAATGACTCGATATAGTCCGTCTTTAACGCTTAATAGTCCGACACGTTGTACGAATTGTATATCTTTACAATTTAATACATATTATGCTGATAATAGTCTACCAAAACATGTAACAGCTTACGTGTATAGTATTTCTGGAAATTGAGAGTCCGTGAGTTCAGAGATCGACCGATCCCAACA
>JAVVLW010004651.1:0-15557 GCA_034401795.1 Chaetoderma sp. LZ-2023a
AACTTGTCTAGATTTCTCTTTTTATCCCAGTTATGGATTAATTGTTCACATTGGAAAGTAGAATAGGTTGCAAATAGTACAAAAAGGTGTGAATTGCACTAGCACTTGCCAAAGAAATGACCTTCAACTGGCAGTCTTTTACATTACTTTTACATACATGTGGAAGTAGCATAGCAAAACATATTTGCGGACAGTAACAAGTAACAAAAGAGAGAAGTGAAAGAGATAGCTGCATAGCCAAGTATGCAGAGGGATATACAAATGGACACACAGACAGAGAGACAGACAGAGAGACAGACATACATACATACAGACAGCCAGACATACAGACAGACATACATACAGACAGCCAGACATACAGACATACATACAGCAGACATACAGACAGACAGACAGACATATAGACAGACAGACAGACATACAGACAGACAGACAGACAGACGGACGGACGGACGGACGGACGGACGGACGGGCGGGCGGGCGGGCGGGCGGGCGGGCGGGCGGGCGGGCGGGCGGGCGGGCGGGCGGGCGGGCAGCAGGCAGGCAGGCAGGCAGGCAGGCAGGCAGGCAGGCAGGCAGGCAGGCAGGCAGGCAGGCAGGCAGGCAGGCAGGCAGGCAGGCAGGCAGGCAGGCAGGCAGGCAGGCAGGCAGGCAGGCAGGCAGACAGACAGACGAAACGAGTTCGTTTCGCAAAATCCGAGAAGGCCATTGGATTAGAACACTCCAAACAAAAGCACCATTTGGAATAAATGTAGATTCGGGAATATCACAAAAGAACAAAATTATCCCATTTCAACTCATATACAATAGACGTAATGTTGAATTAGCAAAAACCATGAAAGACGAATATTCACAGTTGCAATCTAAATTAAAGGAACCGATCAAAGCACGACCAGTAATAGCTTACAATAGAAATCCAAACCTGAAAGATTTGCTAGTAAGATCAAAGTTAGACCGTATGGTTCCTGATAACAATGACAAGGTTTCATCCCTCCCTACCTATTCTTAAATAAATCTAATCCCAACTAAAATCAATGGTGGGGCAACATGAAATCATATCCGTAGGACATCTTTTAATTTTGTGTCTGCAAAAGTGCGCGCGTGCGTGCGTGCGTGCGTGCGTGCGTTCGTTCGTTCGTTCGTTCGTTCGTTCGTTCGTTCGTTCGTTCGTTCGTTCGTGCGGGCGTTTGTTCGTATGTGTGTATGGGTGTGTGCTCGTACATCCGTACGTGTGTGCATCTATACTTGCGTGGGTGTATGTGTGCGTGTGTATGTGGGTGCATTAATTCGTGAGTACATTAGTGCCTGGGTGTGTGCGTGCATGCATTCGTGCGTCCGTTCGTGCATGCATTATTGCGTGCATTAGTGCATGTATTACTGTGTGCATGTATTATTGCGTGCATTCGTTCAGATGCGTGCGTGCGTGCGTGCGTGCGTGCGTGCGTGCGTGCGTGCGTGCGTGCGTGCGTGCGTGCGTGCGTGCGTGCGTGCGTGCGTATGTACGTGCGTATGTACGTGCGTATGTGTATGTGTGTGCATTCGTGTGTCTGATTTCTCTATAATGTAGGATCAATCCCAGCCTTTACCTGTTAAAGCGACCTACTGATTAATTCACTTTACCCCAACTAATCTCAAGGGGGGACCACTCTAAGTAAATCTAAACTTGGTCTCGATAGGACAAATTTAGGCAAAGAAATTTGTAATTAAATTCCTGTGCCAATGCGTTATTTTTCAATGTAAAGACGGACTTGCTTGTGCCAGGCCTCCATATTTGTCCCAAATCAAACAATTTTAAACTGTTTACATGTACAAATACACTGTCGGAATTGGTCTGTTGGTAGCTGATATTTCGTTTGCACGGTCGTCCATACGTGCAATCGTCCATGCGTTCGTTCGTTCGTTCGTTCGTTCGTTCGTTCGTTCGTTCGTTCGTTCGTTCGTTCGTTCGTTCGTTCGTTCGTTCGTTCGTTCGTTCGTTCGTTCGTTTGTTCGTTCGTTCATTCGTTCGTTCGTTCGGGCGGGCGGGCGGGCGGGCCGGCGGGCGGGCGTCCGTGCGTATGTGCGTGCATGCGTTCATATGTGCGTTTATTCATTCATTCATTCGTTCGTTCATCCACCTATCTGTTCACTCATCCTGTCACCTGTCCTTGGCCTCTCTATTGGTTTACTGGTCTGTGCCTCCCAGACATCAATTGATTGTCTATGTGGATGGACTGATGGATGGATTACTGGGTGGGTGGCCGGGTGGGTGCATGGATTGTTTGGGCATATATGTTTGTAAAGGTACAAACCACCTCTCTTCCGCAACCACCTGCCGTATTTTATTCTTATATTTTCAACAGCCGCACCAACTCATTGCAAAGAAGCAATTAGCGCTTTGCAATGACTAAGTGAATAAATTAAACCAAATTCGGAAATGAAATTGTAGCTTTCACCCATTTGCCTATTCATTTGTTCAGTCGTCTAGTCACCCACCGGGTGTCTGTCTATCAGTTTACAAATCTGTTCTCCCCTTAATCAAGTATTTGTTTAGGTGGATGGCAGGATGGACTGATGGATGGATTAATATGCTGGTGTCTGGGCGGGTGAATGAGTGCATGGGTTGTTGGACATATAAGCTTACAAAGCTCAAACAACCTGTGACTTACAACCACCTCTCTTTAGAAGGAATCTCACTAGACCAACAACATTCAGTCAATCCACAATGGATCATCCTATGTCAGAAAGACCTGCTCAAAACTATTTGTTTATTCCTATTTTCGAACACAGGGCAACACCAACTTATTACAAAGAAGTAATCAATGCTTTGTAATGACTGAGTGAACCGATTTGCCCAGATCAAAAAACTGTATAACTCCTAACTGTCCAAATTTGTTCCTATTTTCGAACACACGGCAACGCCAACTTATTACAAAGAAGTAATCAACGCTTTGTAATGACTGAGTGAACCGATTCGCCAAGATCAAATAACTGTATAACTTGTCAGAATTTGTTTTAATAATCTTTATTCAGGAAACCTGTCCCTTGCAGTACTCAAACAACAAGTAAATTACTCTCCGCCGCCAGCATTTGATCTAATGACTGACCAAATAGCCCTCATTGTTATTCTCACACCTTAATCGCCTGAAACGAACCGGCGTACTAACCCATGCTACAGTTAGATAAGCTCGATATAATTAAGCAATCACGCCTTTTGTATTAGCTGTTTGACTTCAGTAGCGCCAAAGGCGCACATTGATCTAAAGCAGGTCTTCGGGTTTAGTTTGATCTTTTGTGGAGAGACTGAATTAATAGTTAATCAGTAGTCACCATTGTAGTAATTCTCCTATAAATATGTAAGAATTATCAGTTGCCATTAGACCAGTTTTTTCGCTGCATGACGAAGACCATTACGTCGAAAGCGCTCCAGCAACTGACAGTGTAAGCTTTAAGTATATATATATAATAATAATCTTGTATTAATTGTTCTTATTTTTCAGTCTCTAAATTGTTTCAACACATATCGCTCTAGTTAATATTTGGAATTTAACTTTTTTGAACTTTTCTGACTAAATTTGACATAAATCTGTAGAAATTTGATTACGTTCTAAAATGGCCAAGAATTTCAACGGCCCAGTAGGTAAAGGACGCAAATCTGGCAACCCAGCGTCCAACTTTTCTTCAACCAAAAGTGCTCCTAACCAGTCTGTTCAGGCCTTTCAGAGACTGGTTAAGATGTACTTCCATGTGTTGCAATGCTTGCATCACTATGGTCTTTTACGAGAGCATTTGGCATCAGACTCTCTCCCGAAATCTCTCAGCATGAAAATGGAGGAGATGAACTCGTTTTTCTGCCCTGCCTTACGAGATGACGAATTTTTGAAATCGACCAGCATGATAAACCAAATTTGGGCTCATAGCTGCTTAGAAAATTTAATCAAACATTATCGAAGCAAATTGGACAAATTAAAGGCAGAGGTAAAAGTGGCCGAATCTAATGTAATTCTTGATCTAGACAGAGCCAAAGGCATAGCATTGAAATGGGGTAGGCAAAATTTTGGAAATAAATTGGCCACAACGACAATCACAAATTTTTGGAAATTTTTGGCAGAAATAGCTAGTGATAAGCAAAATAGAGTGATGTCTCTACCAACACCGGCGGCCACATCGAGTACAGGTTCAGGTTATCATTCAACAATGACTAACAAACGACAACGGTCACCAACCACCTTCACACCCTCGCCTACCACTTCCAAGCGGACGAATCTGTATACATCACCAACACCAGCACCTGGTGTTGATGATGTAACAGAGTCATGGCCGGCTCTCCCAAAGACAAATTCTCCTCCTGTGCGCCGTTGTCGGGTTGTTACTCATTGTTCCCCCAATCTACCACCTAGCAACTCTTCCTCATCTCTTCCACTATCTTCTCCTCGCCACCTTCTGACTCGATCTTCTCCTCTTCCTCCTTCTCCTCTCTCAATCCCGCCTCCTCCTCTCCCTCCTCAAACTTCTTCTCTTCATGCATCTCCTCTCTCAATCCCGCCTCCTCCTCTTCCTCCTCATACTTCTTCTCTTTATGCATCTCCTCTCTCAATCCCGCCTCTTGCTCCTCATACTCAATCTTCTCCTCTTGCATCTCCTCTCTCCATCCCTCCTCCTCCTCTTCCTCCTACGCTTCATCTCTCTTCTCCTCACGCACCTTCTTCTGCTCCTCTTCTTCTGTCTCCACCTCCTCTCCCTCCTATGGAGAATAATAGTAACCTGTCTGACAGGAAGTTTGCTAAGTACCGTCATCAATCGCATAGCAAGGGCCTGTGGAGGATCCCCAGAATCACCAAAAAGATTCTGATGATAGGGTCCTCTAATCTAGCCCGAATTGATTTAGATGTCCATCCTGACATCCAGGTTGAGTGCTATCCTGGTGCCGCATTATCACATTTCAGAACAATGGCTATGCGACACCAGGATGGCCCTAGCCCGGAGAAGATCATCTTGAATATTGGCATCAACTCCAAAAATGAGCATCCAACCAAAGCCTCAAGCCTCAAGCCATTTACGGTTCATGGCTCGTGAATTTAAAAACACCTTCCCTAATGCGGAGTTGCACTTTGCTGAGATTAACTTCTCTGATAGCTTGTCAGACAGGCAAAGGTACTGTCTCAAGCGTATCAACGAATCAGCAAGGTCCAACTGCCACGTTGATAAGGTCATCCCCAAAATTTCTGATGCGAATTTTCATGTTGAGAAGGATAGAATCCATTGGACGAAAGAAACAGCTAATTGTATTTATAACCATTGGTTGACGGTACTTAGTTTAAACTAAATGTGGGTCAAGGCAATAGCTCCCCTAACATAGGATTAGGAACAAACCTTGTCAATTTAGCAGCTGACTATGATCTCTCACCATCTGAAAAATCAATTCTCGATCGTGGTCTTACTTTTATACCAACTCCAAAACCAAAAACAGGATTAGATTTGCTTTTAGACACAGGTCTTATTGAAGTAGCTAATTTTGGTCATTCAGTAAAAATAGCCCATCATTTTCGAAATTTAAATGGAGAGTCAAAACCATTCACTGGAAAATCCGGTTGGGACCCTCCAGATAGGCTAGTTGATGACAATGTTAAAGCAACCATAAAAACGGTTGCTGGTATAGCCAGATCATTGCCAGTTACAAACAATAAGCAAAACCTTTCATTTCTCGAACAACAGGCTATCAACAAATTACGTAGAAATCAAAATATTATTATAAAACCAGCCGATAAAGGTTCAGCAACTGTGATTATGTCTAGAGAAAACTACATCCGCGAGGCCGAAAGGCAGTTAACTAACACCAGGCATTACAGAAAACTTGATAATTTAATATGTACATCGATAAGAAACAGCTAAAGTATCTGCTAGGTGAGAATAATCCACAAAATCGGACATTTTATATCTTGCCTAAAATCCATAAACCTATCAGCACCTGGTTAGATCCATTGACACCTCCTGGACGACCCATCATTTCAGACTGTGGCAGTGAGTCTTATGGCATTTCAGAATATATTGATTACTATTTAAAGCCCATTGCTAATAGACACAAGAGCTTTCTCAAAAACACTGAACACTTTCTTTCAAAGTTATCCAAATTGTCAGTTCCGAAAGATGCATATTTAGTCACATTAGACATAGATGCTATGTATACCAATATAGATATTGATGCTGGAGTCAATGCTATTAAGAATTCTTTTGTCAAATTTCCTGATCCAGATCGACCAGACACGGAAATTCTAAAATTATTAGAGCTAAGTCTTAAAGGAAACGATTTCCAATTTAATGGTGAAAATTACCTTCAAATCTGTGGATGCGCAATGGGTAAACGATTCAGCCCAAATTTTGCCACGATTTATGTTGCGGAGTGGGAAGTGGAGGCACTGAACAAATCAACCAAAAAGCCTCTTCTTTACCTCAGATATCTAGATGACATCTTCATAGTTTGGCAACATTCAGAAGAAGACTTTTGGGAATTTTTTCGCATTTTAAATAACCAAGATTCAAACATCAAGCTAAAAGCTACTATTAGTGGAACATCGGTTGACTTTTTAGATGTCACGATCTATAAGGGTCCTCAATTTGATTCCTCTGGAAAATTAGAATATAAAGTATTCTTTAAGCCAACAGACTCACATCAGCTGCTTCACAAAAAATCATTTCATCCTCCACACACATTTAAAGGTGTGATCAAATCGCAAATCATAAGATTTTTTCGAAACTCTAGCAACAGGCAAAATCTGAATAGTGCATGCTCTACTCTGTTTGATGCTTTGAAAGCACGAGGCTATTCAGCCCGTTTTCTTCGAAAAATTAAAGCAGACACCATCAATGAGCTTGAAAATCTAAAACCTCATAGCGGACCCGAGTTTGAACCTGTCCAAATTAAACACAATAAACCAATCATGTGCGATGGATCAGTTTCTAAATGCGACAAATATAGATGCAAAGTAAACAACTATATTGTAAACCAACAAACATTCCTGAGCTTTCAAACTAAAAATGAATATCATATCCGAACTAATATGCATTGTGATTCTGAGAATGTAGTTTATTTGATCAATTGTGCCCTTTGCCAGAAACAGTATGTTGGTGAAACAAAAAATGCATTTAGAGTGCGTGCTAGACGCCACGTTTCTGATATTAACACCTCAGCAGATACGCCAATTGCTCAACATTTCCAACTTCCTGATCATTCAGTTGAACATCATTTTGAAATCATGCCAATAGAACAGATTCCGACCTTCGATAGTGAGGAAGTAATGACTTCGTTTCGCAAAATCCGAGAAGGCCATTGGATTAGAACACTCCAAACAAAAGCACCATTTGGAATAAATGTAGATTCGGGAATATCACAAAAGAACAAAATTATCCCATTTCAACTCATATACAATAGACGTAATGTTGAATTAGCAAAAACCATGAAAGACGAATATTCACAGTTGCAATCTAAATTAAAGGAACCGATCAAAGCACGACCAGTAATAGCTTACAATAGAAATCCAAACCTGAAAGATTTGCTAGTAAGATCAAAGTTAGACCGTATGGTTCCTGATAACAATGACAAGGTTTCATCCCTCCCTACCTATTCTTAAATAAATCTAATCCCAACTAAAATCAATGGTGGGGCAACATGAAATCATATCCGTAGGACATCTTTTAATTTTGTGTCTGCAAAAGTGCGCGCGTGCGTGCGTGCGTGCGTGCGTTCGTTCGTTCGTTCGTTCGTTCGTTCGTTCGTTCGTTCGTTCGTGCGGGCGTTTGTTCGTATGTGTGTATGGGTGTGTGCTCGTACATCCGTACGTGTGTGCATCTATACTTGCGTGGGTGTATGTGTGCGTGTGTATGTGGGTGCATTAATTCGTGAGTACATTAGTGCCTGGGTGTGTGCGTGCATGCATTCGTGCGTCCGTTCGTGCATGCATTATTGCGTGCATTAGTGCATGTATTACTGTGTGCATGTATTATTGCGTGCATTCGTTCAGGTGCGTGCGTGCGTGCGTGCGTGCGTGCGTGCGTGCGTGCGTGCGTGCGTGCGTGCGTGCGTGCGTGCGTGCGTGCGTATGTACGTGCGTATGTACGTGCGTATGTGTATGTGTGTGCATTCGTGTGTCTGATTTCTCTATAATGTAGGATCAATCCCAGCCTTTACCTGTTAAAGCGACCTACTGATTAATTCACTTTACCCCAACTAATCTCAAGGGGGGACCACTCTAAGTAAATCTAAACTTGGTCTCGATAGGACAAATTTAGGCAAAGAAATTTGTAATTAAATTCCTGTGCCAATGCGTTATTTTTCAATGTAAAGACGGACTTGCTTGTGCCAGGCCTCCATATTTGTCCCAAATCAAACAATTTTAAACTGTTTACATGTACAAATACACTGTCGGAATTGGTCTGTTGGTAGCTGATATTTCGTTTGCACGGTCGTCCATACGTGCAATCGTCCATGCGTTCGTTCGTTCGTTCGTTCGTTCGTTCGTTCGTTCGTTCGTTCGTTCGTTCGTTCGTTCGTTCGTTCGTTCGTTCGTTCGTTCGTTCGTTCGTTCGTTCGTTCGTTCGTTCGTTCGTTCGTTCGTTCGTTCGTTCGGGCGGGCGGGCGGGCGGGCCGGCGGGCGGGCCGGCGGGCGGGCGTCCGTGCGTATGTGCGTGCATGCGTTCATATGTGCGTTTATTCATTCATTCATTCGTTCGTTCATCCACCTATCTGTTCACTCATCCTGTCACCTGTCCTTGGCCTCTCTATTGGTTTACTGGTCTGTGCCTCCCAGACATCAATTGATTGTCTATGTGGATGGACTGATGGATGGATTACTGGGTGGGTGGCCGGGTGGGTGCATGGATTGTTTGGGCATATATGTTTGTAAAGGTACAAACCACCTCTCTTCCGCAACCACCTGCCGTATTTTATTCTTATATTTTCAACAGCCGCACCAACTCATTGCAAAGAAGCAATTAGCGCTTTGCAATGACTAAGTGAATAAATTAAACCAAATTCGGAAATGAAATTGTAGCTTTCACCCATTTGCCTATTCATTTGTTCAGTCGTCTAGTCACCCGCCGGGTGTCTGTCTATCAGTTTACAAATCTGTTCTCCCCTTAATCAAGTATTTGTTTAGGTGGATGGCAGGATGGACTGATGGATGGATTAATATGCTGGTGTCTGGGCGGGTGAATGAGTGCATGGGTTGTTGGACATATAAGCTTACAAAGCTCAAACAACCTGTGACTTACAACCACCTCTCTTTAGAAGGAATCTCACTAGACCAACAACATTCAGTCAATCCACAATGGATCATCCTATGTCAGAAAGACCTGCTCAAAACTATTTGTTTATTCCTATTTTCGAACACAGGGCAACACCAACTTATTACAAAGAAGTAATCAATGCTTTGTAATGACTGAGTGAACCGATTTGCCCAGATCAAAAAACTGTATAACTCCTAACTGTCCAAATTTGTTCCTATTTTCGAACACACGGCAACGCCAACTTATTACAAAGAAGTAATCAACGCTTTGTAATGACTGAGTGAACCGATTCGCCAAGATCAAATAACTGTATAACTTGTCAGAATTTGTTTTAATAATCTTTATTCAGGAAACCTGTCCCTTGCAGTACTCAAACAACAAGTAAATTACTCTCCGCCGCCAGCATTTGATCTAATGACTGACCAAATAGCCCTCATTGTTATTCTCACACCTTAATCGCCTGAAACGAACCGGCGTACTAACCCATGCTACAGTTAGATAAGCTCGATATAATTAAGCAATCACGCCTTTTGTATTAGCTGTTTGACTTCAGTAGCGCCAAAGGCGCACATTGATCTAAAGCAGGTCTTCGGGTTTAGTTTGATCTTTTGTGGAGAGACTGAATTAATAGTTAATCAGTAGTCACCATTGTAGTAATTCTCCTATAAATATGTAAGAATTATCAGTTGCCATTAGACCAGTTTTTTCGCTGCATGACGAAGACCATTACGTCGAAAGCGCTCCAGCAACTGACAGTGTAAGCTTTAAGTATATATATATAATAATAATCTTGTATTAATTGTTCTTATTTTTCAGTCTCTAAATTGTTTCAACACATATCGCTCTAGTTAATATTTGGAATTTAACTTTTTTGAACTTTTCTGACTAAATTTGACATAAATCTGTAGAAATTTGATTACGTTCTAAAATGGCCAAGAATTTCAACGGCCCAGTAGGTAAAGGACGCAAATCTGGCAACCCAGCGTCCAACTTTTCTTCAACCAAAAGTGCTCCTAACCAGTCTGTTCAGGCCTTTCAGAGACTGGTTAAGATGTACTTCCATGTGTTGCAATGCTTGCATCACTATGGTCTTTTACGAGAGCATTTGGCATCAGACTCTCTCCCGAAATCTCTCAGCATGAAAATGGAGGAGATGAACTCGTTTTTCTGCCCTGCCTTACGAGATGACGAATTTTTGAAATCGACCAGCATGATAAACCAAATTTGGGCTCATAGCTGCTTAGAAAATTTAATCAAACATTATCGAAGCAAATTGGACAAATTAAAGGCAGAGGTAAAAGTGGCCGAATCTAATGTAATTCTTGATCTAGACAGAGCCAAAGGCATAGCATTGAAATGGGGTAGGCAAAATTTTGGAAATAAATTGGCCACAACGACAATCACAAATTTTTGGAAATTTTTGGCAGAAATAGCTAGTGATAAGCAAAATAGAGTGATGTCTCTACCAACACCGGCGGCCACATCGAGTACAGGTTCAGGTTATCATTCAACAATGACTAACAAACGACAACGGTCACCAACCACCTTCACACCCTCGCCTACCACTTCCAAGCGGACGAATCTGTATACATCACCAACACCAGCACCTGGTGTTGATGATGTAACAGAGTCATGGCCGGCTCTCCCAAAGACAAATTCTCCTCCTGTGCGCCGTTGTCGGGTTGTTACTCATTGTTCCCCCAATCTACCACCTAGCAACTCTTCCTCATCTCTTCCACTATCTTCTCCTCGCCACCTTCTGACTCGATCTTCTCCTCTTCCTCCTTCTCCTCTCTCAATCCCGCCTCCTCCTCTCCCTCCTCAAACTTCTTCTCTTCATGCATCTCCTCTCTCAATCCCGCCTCCTCCTCTTCCTCCTCAAACTTCTTCTCTTTATGCATCTCCTCTCTCAATCCCGCCTCTTGCTCCTCATACTCAATCTTCTCCTCTTGCATCTCCTCTCTCCATCCCTCCTCCTCCTCTTCCTCCTACGCTTCATCTCTCTTCTCCTCACGCACCTTCTTCTGCTCCTCTTCTTCTGTCTCCACCTCCTCTCCCTCCTATGGAGAATAATAGTAACCTGTCTGACAGGAAGTTTGCTAAGTACCGTCATCAATCGCATAGCAAGGGCCGGTGGAGGATCCCCAGAATCACCAAAAAGATTCTGATGATAGGGTCCTCTAATCTAGCCCGAATTGATTTAGATGTCCATCCTGACATCCAGGTTGAGTGCTATCCTGGTGCCGCATTATCACATTTCAGAACAATGGCTATGCGACACCAGGATGGCCCTAGCCCGGAGAAGATCATCTTGAATATTGGCATCAACTCCAAAAATGAGCATCCAACCAAAGCCTCAAGCCTCAAGCCATTTACGGTTCATGGCTCGTGAATTTAAAAACACCTTCCCTAATGCGGAGTTGCACTTTGCTGAGATTAACTTCTCTGATAGCTTGTCAGACAGGCAAAGGTACTGTCTCAAGCGTATCAACGAATCAGCAAGGTCCAACTGCCACGTTGATAAGGTCATCCCCAAAATTTCTGATGCGAATTTTCATGTTGAGAAGGATAGAATCCATTGGACGAAAGAAACAGCTAATTGTATTTATAACCATTGGTTGACGGTACTTAGTTTAAACTAAATGTGGGTCAAGGCAATAGCTCCCCTAACATAGGATTAGGAACAAACCTTGTCAATTTAGCAGCTGACTATGATCTCTCACCATCTGAAAAATCAATTCTCGATCGTGGTCTTACTTTTATACCAACTCCAAAACCAAAAACAGGATTAGATTTGCTTTTAGACACAGGTCTTATTGAAGTAGCTAATTTTGGTCATTCAGTAAAAATAGCCCATCATTTTCGAAATTTAAATGGAGAGTCAAAACCATTCACTGGAAAATCCGGTTGGGACCCTCCAGATAGGCTAGTTGATGACAATGTTAAAGCAACCATAAAAACGGTTGCTGGTATAGCCAGATCATTGCCAGTTACAAACAATAAGCAAAACCTTTCATTTCTCGAACAACAGGCTATCAACAAATTACGTAGAAATCAAAATATTATTATAAAACCAGCCGATAAAGGTTCAGCAACTGTGATTATGTCTAGAGAAAACTACATCCGCGAGGCCGAAAGGCAGTTAACTAACACCAGGCATTACAGAAAACTTGATAATTTAATATGGCCTCAAAACCGACAAAATTTCATTGAAATACTTAATTCATTGCATACAGATAAGTACATCGATAAGAAACAGCTAAAGTATCTGCTAGGTGAGAATAATCCACAAAATCGGACATTTTATATCTTGCCTAAAATCCATAAACCTATCAGCACCTGGTTAGATCCATTGACACCT
Organism: Chaetoderma sp. LZ-2023a; assembly: GCA_034401795.1. NCBI lineage: Eukaryota > Metazoa > Mollusca > Caudofoveata > Chaetodermatida > Chaetodermatidae > Chaetoderma > Chaetoderma sp. LZ-2023a. The sequence continues at coordinate 12,623 of JAVVLW010004651.1, forward strand.
CCTGGACGACCCATCATTTCAGACTGTGGCAGTGAGTCTTATGGCATTTCAGAATATATTGATTACTATTTAAAGCCCATTGCTAATAGACACAAGAGCTTTCTCAAAAACACTGAACACTTTCTTTCAAAGTTATCCAAATTGTCAGTTCCGAAAGATGCATATTTAGTCACATTAGACATAGATGCTATGTATACCAATATAGATATTGATGCTGGAGTCAATGCTATTAAGAATTCTTTTGTCAAATTTCCTGATCCAGATCGACCAGACACGGAAATTCTAAAATTATTAGAGCTAAGTCTTAAAGGAAACGATTTCCAATTTAATGGTGAAAATTACCTTCAAATCTGTGGATGCGCAATGGGTAAACGATTCAGCCCAAATTTTGCCACGATTTATGTTGCGGAGTGGGAAGTGGAGGCACTGAACAAATCAACCAAAAAGCCTCTTCTTTACCTCAGATATCTAGATGACATCTTCATAGTTTGGCAATATTCAGAAGAAGACTTTTGGGAATTTTTTCGCATTTTAAATAACCAAGATTCAAACATCAAGCTAAAAGCTACTATTAGTGGAACATCGGTTGACTTTTTAGATGTCACGATCTATAAGGGTCCTCAATTTGATTCCTCTGGAAAATTAGAATATAAAGTATTCTTTAAGCCAACAGACTCACATCAGCTGCTTCACAAAAAATCATTTCATCCTCCACACACATTTAAAGGTGTGATCAAATCGCAAATCATAAGATTTTTTCGAAACTCTAGCAACAGGCAAAATTTGAATAGTGCATGCTCTACTCTGTTTGATGCTTTGAAAGCACGAGGCTATTCAGCCCGTTTTCTTCGAAAAATTAAAGCAGACACCATCAATGAGCTTGAAAATCTAAAACCTCATAGCGGACCCGAGTTTGAACCTGTCCAAATTAAACACAATAAACCAATCATGTGCGATGGATCAGTTTCTAAATGCGACAAATATAGATGCAAAGTAAACAACTATATTGTAAACCAACAAACATTCCTGAGCTTTCAAACTAAAAATGAATATCATATCCGAACTAATATGCATTGTGATTCTGAGAATGTAGTTTATTTGATCAATTGTGCCCTTTGCCAGAAACAGTATGTTGGTGAAACAAAAAATGCATTTAGAGTGCGTGCTAGACGCCACGTTTCTGATATTAACACCTCAGCAGATACGCCAATTGCTCAACATTTCCAACTTCCTGATCATTCAGTTGAACATCATTTTGAAATCATGCCAATAGAACAGATTCCGACCTTCGATAGTGAGGAAGTAATGACTTCGTTTCGCAAAATCCGAGAAGGCCATTGGATTAGAACACTCCAAACAAAAGCACCATTTGGAATAAATGTAGATTCGGGAATATCACAAAAGAACAAAATTATCCCATTTCAACTCATATACAATAGACGTAATGTTGAATTAGCAAAAACCATGAAAGACGAATATTCACAGTTGCAATCTAAATTAAAGGAACCGATCAAAGCACGACCAGTAATAGCTTACAATAGAAATCCAAACCTGAAAGATTTGCTAGTAAGATCAAAGTTAGACCGTATGGTTCCTGATAACAATGACAAGGTTTCATCCCTCCCTACCTATTCTTAAATAAATCTAATCCCAACTAAAATCAATGGTGGGGCAACATGAAATCATATCCGTAGGACATCTTTTAATTTTGTGTCTGCAAAAGTGCGCGCGTGCGTGCGTGCGTGCGTTCGTTCGTTCGTTCGTTCGTTCGTTCGTTCGTTCGTTCGTTCGTGCGGGCGTTTGTTCGTATGTGTGTATGGGTGTGTGCTCGTACATCCGTACGTGTGTGCATCTATACTTGCGTGGGTGTATGTGTGCGTGTGTATGTGGGTGCATTAATTCGTGAGTGCCTGGGTGTGTGCGTGCATGCATTCGTGCGTCCGTTCGTGCATGCATTATTGCGTGCATTAGTGCATGTATTACTGTGTGCATGTATTATTGCGTGCATTCGTTCATGCGTATGTACGTGCGTATGTACGTGCGTATGTGTATGTGTGTGCATTCGTGTGTCTGATTTCTCTATAATGTAGGATCAATCCCAGCCTTTACCTGTTAAAGCGACCTACTGATTAATTCACTTTACCCCAACTAATCTCAAGGGGGGACCACTCTAAGTAAATCTAAACTTGGTCTCGATAGGACAAATTTAGGCAAAGAAATTTGTAATTAAATTCCTGTGCCAATGCGTTATTTTTCAATGTAAAGACAGACAGACAGACAGACAGACAGACAGACAGACAGACAGACAGACAGACAGACAGACAGACAGACAGACAGACAGACAGACAGACAGACAGACAGACAGACAGACAGACAGACAGACAGACAGACAGACAGACAGACAGACAGACAGACAGACAGACAGACAGACAGACAGACAGACAGACAGACAGACAGACAGACAGACAGACAGACAGACAGACAGACAGACAGACAGACAGACAGACAGACATACAGACAGACAGACACATTTCAGAACAATGGCTATGCGAAATCAGAATGCCCCTAGGCCGGAGAAGATCATCCTGAATATTGGCATCAACTCCAAAAATGAGCATCCAACCAAAGCCTCAAGCCATTTACGGTTCATGGCTCGTGAATTTAAAAATAGCTTCCCTAATGCGGAGTTGCACTTTGCTGCGATTAACTTCTCTGATAGCTTGTCAGACAGGCAAAGTACTGTCTCAAACGTATCAACAAATCAGCAAGGTGCAACTGCCACGTTGATAAGGTCATCCCGAACATTTATGATGCCAATTTTCATGCAGGCTCTCCCAAAAACCGATGCTCCTCCAGTGCGCAGTTGTCGGGTTGGTAGTCACTGTTACTCACTGTTCCCCCAATCTTGCGCTGTATATAACATCGTCGTGTCGTG
>JAVVLW010004652.1:0-50000 GCA_034401795.1 Chaetoderma sp. LZ-2023a
ATGGGGTTGGAGGGGGTGAGGGTGGTAGGGGCAAAAGGCCAACGGCAGCGGTCATTAAGGGTGGGAGCACAAATGTTGTTAGCCACGAGTCATATTAAATGTAGTATATGAATGTACGGTGGCATTCACAATATATACATCAGCTTTTACTATTCAATTCAACTTCGGATTTCAGGTTCCATTCTCTATCCTGGTAAATATCCGATTCCGCAAAGCACTGCGCGCCAGTCTTATCCTGGAGTCTACGCGCCAAAGACGGAACCAATGAAAATCGCGGAGGGAAACCTGAAACTGGAAGGTAATAGAATCAAATATATCTCTAAAACAGGCCTATATATGTTTGCCCAATGATAATTATGGTTACTAATCCATGTGGTTATTCGACAACATTTCTTAAAGAACCACGGCAATCTTTGCCATAATCAACAATTATTGACCAATGTGAGTTGCTCCATATTATACTGGACATGATTTTACATAATTGATTCAACTCTTTTGTGGCGAAGCCGCCCAAAACCGGCCTCTGCTGGGCGTGACAAGAGAAGACTTTTGAAATTTTACCACTGGAATGACTGGCTCCATAAGCGAGCAAGTCACTCCAGTGATAACAATTTCAAGAAATCGTCTTCTCCTGGTCTGTAAATGGACATTCAAAATGCAAATATTTAAAATTTATTTACTAAATTTAGCCAGTGAATGGTTAAATCCTCCTTTAAACGGAATGGAGGAATCCAGTTTTAGCTATGCCCTGACAATCTTTAGCTAACCTCCACCCACACGTCGCCGGGTTGGGATCGATAGATCCCTGAACTCCCTGACTGTCAATTTCCTTGTCTTTAGAAGAATCTATGGACAAAGTAAAATTGTGTATTCACGCGTACACATATGCACAAGTAGACGTACACACACACACGCACGCGCAATATGATCCATATGGTATATTTGTAAACAAGTAAACCTTAAATCGCGGGTTTCTCAAATTCAAAATGGATATATACTGGGAGGCTGTTTATTGTTTGGAAAGTAGGCTATTTCACTGGCTCCTGTTGCTTCCATAGCCAGCAACAATAGACATTTCCACTTTATCCACCCATCATATGACGTCATAATCAACTACGTGACGTGTAGAATGACATCATAGTGAATGACGTCATTATGACATCATGAATGAGGTAGATAAGTGCGTTACTAACGCATATTTGAAGACGGACTACGCGTTGTTGTACGAATTGTTGTATTTACTATTTAATAAATTTTCTGTTGAATATTTTAAAACTAATTTGACTGGGCGCTGTTGCTGCAATAGGCACCCAGTCAAATTAGTTTTAACATATCCAACAGCTTACCTGTAGAATTTTCAGGAAATTGACAGTTAGGGCATTCGGGGACCGATTAATCCCAACACGGCGAGGTGTGGGTGGAGCTTAGCTAAAAGTAGGCGGGGCATAGCAAAAACTGGAAAAGTCCATTCCCAGTCTAATCAGCTTTAATGATTTAACCTGAGATTGTACGCCATATAATTTTATTTAGGTGACATCTTCTTGAGCACAACCAACGCCGACGCCTATAAGCCCTTCTCCAGCGGCCATCGTGCCGAGCGTGTGGTCCAGAAGCAGGAATTCTCACAGCCCAAGCATCCCAGGGGAAAGTTCATCGGGCAAACCCAGGCTATGAACGACTTTGGTGGATTCAGCGGGGCACAACCCCGACCAGCGAAAACGATAACTCCACCGCAACCAACGATCTCTTTACAGTTTGACAATAGGTAGGTGTACAGTACGGTTAATAACTAACATAGTTTGCAGGCACTTGCCCTCCCGTTTTGTCACATTATAAAATGTATTCGAATTTTCCGTATTTTTCCGTATTACGCCCAATGTTGTGGAAGCGTAGTGTAAGGCCACAGCCTGTTCTGTCGATAACAGATCAAGCCGGTCGTTCCAGTGGTAAGATTTCTAAAATAGTATTCTCTTGGCCTGTAAATGGATATTCAATAAGAAAATATTTAGGTTTTTTAGCAAATTTAGCTTGAAAGTGTTAAACTATAAGTGTTTTGATTTATTATTGCATCATTCCTACCCACATGTTTGTGTTCTTCTTTCCAGGCAGATATTTGAGACAGAACAGCGCGCGATCTTTAAAGGTCATGACATCCGCGAGCATCCGGTTGCGCAGAGTTGCAAGAAACTAAATAAAGAGTACCAGCTTCCAAACACGAAGATCGAGACAATGTCATCTCAAATGGTAGGCAATCATTACCGGGACACCATTCAACTGTACACGCGCACACACACACGCACAAGACGCACACCCACAAGACACACTGCCGCAACCATCAACACCACCACTACGACCACCACCACCATAACTTGAACGACGGCCATCATCATCATTATTATAATCATCACAACATCACCACCACCACTACCACCACCACCGCCACAACTGCCGTCACCACCAAACGCCACTGCCACCACTGCTACTACCGCCACCACCGCTACTGCAACCACTCTCCACCTACCCCACCCAATTTATAAACGCACCAGCTAAAATAAGTACCCGTACTCTTTAAACTTGTGTTTTAGCGTGACTTCCAGCCGATTGACATGTCGTCTGCTTACCAGAACAGAGTGAGCCAGATCGCTACGCAGGCAATGACAATTCCAGCCAGGAAATCAGATGATGCCAAATTCGACGGTACAACGAGTAACAAGGAATCTTTCAAAGACTTGGGCGCAAAACCGCGTGTAAGGGTCGGCGACTGTCACGAAAACAACACATACATGCCTCCATCACAGCCTTGCGCTGCGGAATCCACCACGAAGCGAATCTACACACCGAAACATGCCGACCCGGTAGAGAACTACAAACCGGTGTCAAAACCGTTTGATAAAGAAGGCTCTTTACAGTTCGATACCGAGTACAGGAAGTCGTTTCCTGGGCAGCGTGTGCGCATGTGTAGAGCGCAAGCATTCTTGATTAAGAAGGAATTGAAGAGACGAGAAGCGGAGAGAAGAATGGCTGAAAATGTAGCCCATACAGCTGGCAGTCAAAGAATTAAAGCGAACTAAATATCAATATTAGGGCAATATTATTTCTTAATTACTCAATTTAACCATATTATCAGGAATATGTATTCTGTGACTGCAGTAGTTTGAAAACCTGCTGCAGCTTCATTCAGTCCTGCTTTGTCTTTGCCAGTCGCTTCTTGTGCTCAGTGAGGGTCATTAACCCCTTTTGTGTCAACAGCTCCTCAACGCGCTCAAAATTCTACTTATATCAATTAACCCTTTAATGGTCAAGATTTTTCTAGAAAATAATAATTTTTACAATGAAATTTACAAAAATAGCCTTCTGTTGTCGTGAAAATAGACATTACTTTTTTGGCCGGCTTGGTCAAGAAAATCCATTTTTTTCTTAGCTAGTTTCTATTTGCTGGCTGAGATGACTAGGTTTTTTTAATTTACCTTTGTAGTGGCTGGTTCGGTTACCGAGCCAGTCATTCCAGTGGTAAATTTTCAAAAGTCATGTTCTCTTGGATGAAAAAATGGACATTCCTCAAGACCACTACATAGTCCGTTTTTGCAGTCTTGACCATTAAAGAGGTAAGTTAGCACAAGAGGGGTTAACTCCATTGTTTTCATCTTGTTGGGCAGTGTACCCAGTTTGGCTTCATTTAGATCGTTACATAGCACACGTAGCAGGTGTGTACAGCAAATTCCAAGACACGGGTGTCTTGTGGCATTCGCAGAACAAGAATTTATATGGCCAGACGTTGACGATTTGTGTTGGACTGTATCGCAGATACATTGCTGTTTGTACGGTGTAATATCCAATGACGCGTTATACACTACTGTCAGTGATGATGTGTTATAGTACGAAGTGCGGTGGCATGCATTCATCTTATCTAGAACTGCCTTCGGAGCTACCCAGATGGTATAGAGTATACCATTGCCAAAATCATACCCCCACCCCGAATACTCTATGAAACCCCTGGCCATCCCTGGCTCCCGCCAGCCATTGATCAAAAACAGTAAAGGGTCAACACTTCTTCAAAATCCCAAAACATCTTAAACTCACAGACATTGGTAAGTCACAGATGATCAACATTTCCAGAGCCTTTCATCACAAAATCCTACCTAAATCTATAATCCACAGCTTTGCAAACAACATCGAAATCCATACATATAACACTAGGAACACACATGATCTCCACATTAGATACACTCGAACAGACACAGGGAAACGTAGAATTTCAGTTGGTGTCGTCAAAGCGTTTAATAATATAGATAAACACACACGCGAAAAAATACTAGCACTAAAATCATACAAAGACATAACTAAAACTAGCATACTCAATACATACTAGATCTGGAAAACACAATGCCAAGATAACTAAGATCACACACTTCCTGTATCATTGTCATAGCTACTATCATAACAACAACCCACTACTACTACCACTACTACTACTACTACTACTACTACTACTACTACTACTACTACTACTACTACTACTACTACTACTACTACTACTACTACTACCACTACTACTACTACTACTACTACTACTACTACTACTACTACTACTACTACTACTACTACTACTACTACTACTACTACTACTACTACTACTACTACTACTACTACTACTACTACTACTACTACTACATCATACTACTAGTACTACATCATAATGCACTATTACAGCTATCGTGACTACTGCTTCCTTCAATCTGACGCACCTCAACAAGTGCCACTACTAAATAGAGGTAAGTTGAGTAAGTCAATGGGTTGAGCTGGGGTAATTAGCATGCATGACCCCCATCTCCCTTCCTCCACCACCCCCACCCACCCCCACACCCACCCACCCCAGAAATATAAATCTCTAACCAGTCATTCCTAGCTAACGCTTTGTTCGTGTTGGAACCGATCAAATCATTAAAAACCTGAACTTCAATTTCCAGAAAACTATGCATGTAAGCTGTTGAAAATTTTATTTTGAAACTAATTTAACTGGGTGCTAGGCAGCAACAGTGTCCAGTCAAATTAGTTTTAAAATATTCAGCAGAATGTTTATTAAATAGCAAAGACATACAATTCGTCCAACTTGGCGGACTGTTAAGCATTTATGCCGGACTTAGTAGATATGCCATGCATGACGTAATTGATTGTGACAGCCTACGCACGACTTGATGGACCTTTCCGGTTTATCAATCCGTCATATGACGTCATAATCAACTACGTGACGCGTAGGCTGCCGTCATAATCAATTACAGCATGAATGACACGATTTAGTCCGTCTTAAACGCGTAATGGTCCGACAGGTTGTACGAATCGTATGTCTTTGATCAAAGCAAGCTATTATTGTCTCGATGACGTCATCTCACAACAATCATTCACACGATGACGCCAACCCGTTATGGCAAATGGATGAAAAGGAATTTCCGCATTGAAGTTTACTATTTAAGAATTTTAAAATATGCAAATAATATATTTTATTTGATCTAAATTATACAAAAGCATCATTTGGCGTGCTTTTACCCTTTTCAGTTTGCGGTCCCCTTTATTGAACAGATGCCCGTATAATGCAGGTTACTGGGCTAGCACTGGATCAATACTGGACCATCACGGCCCAGTTCCCTGTGTTATCAGGAACTATTTTCAAGTGTGTATTATAGACAGTTTTGACTTCTTACGCATAATAATTCTGTTTACTGTTCAATATTCTATAAAATAATGTTACTTAAAGTTGTACCAGTTTTTGTTTTTATCCGTTTCTGTATTATATGAATAAGAAATACAAAAGAAAAACGACTGAATATCTAGAACACATGTTGACTGAAAGTGATTGTTATCAATCACGCGGCAAACACTAATAGAGGGACCGATTTCTATCCATGTCCCGCCCATTTCTAGCTATGCCCCGCCCATTTTCAGCGAGGCTCCGCCCATTTTATGTATATTGGCATTGCTTTGAAGCCTTCAAATATGACTTCACAGAATTTAAATATCAATGTAACTATACAGGCAAGCTGGTGATCAAATATTTAGAATCAAATTTATCTGAGGGCTGTAGCTGCCTTGCAACAGCTCACAGTTAAATTAATTTCAAAATATTCAACAGAAAGTTAATTAAATATCTAATTCATCATGGACGTACACTAGTGGCCGACTTTTCAATTTATGTCAGGGAGGTATATACGTCATTATGATTGTGACGTCAGCTAATTAGTGATGTAACTGATTATGACATCAAATACTTTAGCTACAGATTGTCTTCCTCCATAATTCCTTTCAACTAGAATGTTCGTCTCGCCACATAAGGCTTAGAGGTTATTGCATTGTGTGTCTGTCTGTCGGTCTGTCAGTAGGTCTGCCGGTTGGTCCGTCGGTCGGCTGGAAATCTCCACACCACATATAAACTCAGCAACAGCTGAACCAACTTTGTTCAAGGGAACCTGATTGGCCAATCTTTGATTACATAGTTTCACGAAAACGAGTTCTCTGGAACTGTTGAATGGATTGGGCCGAGATTTGATAGATATGATTAAGAACAAACGACCATTAAATAAGTAAAGTTTATTCAAGAGAATTTGATACAGCAATACAACATGGCCGTATTAGAGCTATGAAAATGTAGAGTGCTTGGCGGCTATAGATGATTTTTCTGATAGACTATGAAGCCGAAATTGGTTTTATATAGAAACTGGGTATGCGGATTTCAAATTTGCTACTTTCGTAACTATCGGTGTGGTAAAACGTTATGTAGTTCATCTATTGGCGCCAAAAAACCATACTAGATCAATAATGAAGTTTAAAATGTCATCGGGAGAACCAATGGACCGATTTTAACCAAATTTGATCGGAAATATCCTTGGGCAATAGGGATCCAAGTGTCTTCAAATAAAGGCGATCGGTCAACTTGGTTGGTGGCCATCTTGGATTTTACCAAATTTTAAAACTCTTCTTATCCTAAATAGCTTAGGGGAATAATTTGAAACCCGCGAAACATCATCTAGGAAATCCGGCACCAAATTTCTTTGAGGGAACTTGATTGACCAAATGCTTGAATCTTGAATGGATCTTTCCAGTTTTAACTATGCCCCACCCATCACTAGCGAATCTCCACCCACATTTCGCCCGTGTTGGGATCGATCGATCTCTGAACTCGCCGACTATCACTTTCCAGAAAACTATAAAGGTAAGCTGTTAAATATTTTGAAACTAATTTGACTAGTCCATTCAAATTAGTTTCAAAATATTCAACAGAATGTTTATTATATAATAGACATACATATAGTCCAATAGTCGGACTATTAAGCGTTAAAGACGGCTTAAATCGAGTCATTCATGACCTCATGATTATGAGGTCATCCTACACGTCACGTGGTTGATTATGACGTCATATGATAGATACACTTGAAAACGTCCATTATCCAACGTTCACGAAAATAACTTCTCCCTAAATTGGGAAGTATGATTAGGGGCTAAGACAGATTCAGGTTTGGTCAAGGGAAGTTAGTACATTCAATACATAGATAGGCCACTTCGACCAATCAGAATGCAACGAGTTGGTGGCCATATTAGAACTTTTTTATTATAGTTGTAATTATTAGAGGGACAAAACCTTATTAACTAGAAATCTTTGATGATTAGCCCTTTGAATACTGAATTACTAGAATCCCAATTTTAAGACAAACAAACAGATAAGTTGAGATATATTTTGAAAACTAATTTGACAACTCACAGTCAAACTAGTTTCAATATATTCAAACGAATATTTCATGCGATGAAAATGACTTTTCGTATTTGGCGTTTCGGGTTGTCAGGTTTAACAATGTATGGCTGTTTTTTCCCTTCAAGACTATAATGATTTATTTTGAAATAATCGCGATTGGAATGCCTGTCGAGTCATTCCAGTGACACATTTTCAAAAGATCGTCATCTCCTGGCTTGCAAATGAACTTACATTCGCTGAGCAAAATGTCAATGTCAAATTAAAGAATGGCTAAAAGATAGGTTTTGCAATATTTTATGAAAAACAAATTATTCACTATTTATTTTTTAATCATATAAATTCACAATTTAAATGTGTATATTCACACGAAGATGATTGAAAATAAAATTGTTAAAATTGTATTCTTTTAGAGGCTTACGCTGTGTAACTCAATGTAATATAACGAAATAAATCTTAGCAATTGAGTATTTCATTAAGTATAAATTAATATAATTTGTTTGGTTGTAATGTTGAATTAGGGACTCGTGCCCCTAATTCAATTTCACAACTTAAAACAGTATATTAATTTATACGGAATGAACTCCTCAATTGTTAAGATGGATTTCGTTTCATTAGACCTAGGCACATACTTTAAGCTTTAAAACAATAAATGCGATTTTCAATTTAATCACGAACTCGCACAAGCCTATAATAATGACAGTGACAGCTGGAGTGATTAATATTTGAGCATTGTTCAGTTGATTATTATAGTTTCTAGTTAAAGGGCGTCAACTTTCGCGTTGGGTCATTGTTCTGAGATGTAGCATCTATTTCTAACTATGACCCGCCTATTTCTTGGATCCCAATCTAAAGATAACTATACAGGTAAGCTGTTCACTATTTTGCAACTAATTTGACTAGGTGCTGTTGCTGCCTATTGCGACAACAGCTCCTAGTCAAATTAATTTCAAAATATTCAACAAAATGTTTCTGAAATTGTAAACACGACGAAGACATACAAATCGTACATTTGGACGGACATTTCCAGCTTCATAATGGCGTAATAATAAACCATTGTGATTGGAACGTCAGCATATATGCGACGTAATTGATCATGGCGTCATATACTTGAGTGACAGATCGGATACTTCCATTGATAGCTGTTATGGTTCTTCGCGAATTGTAGTTCTCCCACCCGGTAGGTATCCAACTGCAACGGTATACCAGCATCTGGAAGTAAGAGTAAAAAATGGAATTAGAAAATAATGCAGTATTATCACATACGATACAACTAACTTAGTAAATCATTCAGGAGAATGGTAGCCCATCACGTGGTCCCTAGTGTCTCTCACAAGGGCCCCCTGATAAACGCAAGTTGCGGGGCCAGTACTGCATGCATTGCCTGGATATTACTCCAGTATTGGCCTAGTACCCTGCGTTATCACGTGGGATATCTGACGAAAAGTTGAAAGCGTACAGCCTCAGGTAATCATGCAAAATTTTAAGGTCAGCTGGAGGTCATTTAATATCTTGACCCGCAAATTACAATTATGTTTCATTCAAATATTTTGTCATAACACGTGCATGATGTTATTTCGTCATGGCACGTGGATGATGTTATTTCGTCATAACACGTGCATGATGTTATTTCGTCATGACACGTGGATGATGTTATTTCGTCATAACACGTGCATGATGTTATTTCGTCATAACACGTGCATGATGTTATTTCGTCATAACACGTGCATGCTGTTATTTCGTCATAACACGTGCATGATGTTATTTCGTCATAACACGTGCATGATGTTATTTCGTCATAACACGTGCATGATGTTATTTCGTCATGACACGTGCATGATGTTATTTCGTCATGACACGTGCATGATGTTATTTCGTCATAACACGTGCATGATGTTATTTCGTCATGACACGTGCATGATGTTATTTCGTCATGACACGTGCATGATGTTATTTCGTCATGACACGTGCATGATGTTATTTCGTCATGACACGTGCATGCTGTTATTTCTTCATAACACGTGCATGATGTTATTTCGTCATAACACGTGCATGATGTTATTTCGTCATGACACGTGCATGATGCTAAAATTACTATTCACAAGTCACATGATTACATGGAACACAAATTAATTCATTTAAGGTTTAACCAACTATATAAGAAGAACTATTCCCGATAACATATGTTACTGAGCCAATGCTGGACCAATACTGGGCCACCACGGGTTATCTGGGAGGAATCCTGCTTTAGCTATGCCCCGTCCATCTTTAGCTAAGTTCCACCCATCCTTCGCCACCGTGTTGGGATTGATCCCTGAACTTCCTGACTATCAGTTTTCAGAAAACTATACAGTTAAGCTGTTGAATATTTTGAAACTAATTTTACTAGTTGATGTTGCTGCCTATGGCAACAACATCGTCCAGGCAGCAACATCGCCCAGTAAAATTAGTGTCAAACTATCCAACAGCATGTTTATTAAATAGTAAAGACAAACAATTCGTACAACAACGCTTAACACGTCATCAATGGAGGAGACCAGTCTTTGGTATGGCTCGCTCCACCAACGCTTTGACCGTGTTTGGATCAATTGATCCCTGTACTCCCTGAATCTTAGCTTAAATACACCTATACAGGTAAGCAAAGACAAAATTTGTACAAGAACACGCTTAGTCCGTCATCAATTAAGCGTTCGCAACGCACGTAATTACGACATTCATGACATAATTGATTATGACGTCAGCCTAAACGTCACGTAGTTGTCACGACGTCATATGATTTATGGATAAAGTGGAATCCTTCATTATTAGACAACATGCTATTGCTCATGTGGCGCATCATTGATGGTTTCGAGGATGGAATGCAAGGTCTTGTACGCCCACTGCTGCATTGTGTAACAGTGGAACGAACAACAATACCTAAGTCTGATGAAGCTAGGGAAAGATCTGTCCAATCAAGAACAATAAGTATTGCCGAAGATATAATGTACAGATATAAATATGGTTGATAGGTGGTCTGTATATCTAAGCAATGTATTACATGTCTGCACCGTTCAGATAAAAATCCTCTTGCATTTGGACATGCAATGGGAATACATCAGACCAGGTAACGAGAAGCATGCATTAAGTGGATTTGCTACATAATCCTGGATACTTTATTGCTTTGCATTTCCGTATGTACAAGGATTCATTTTGGAGATATATACACACAAAATCAAACGAGGAACCCTCAAAATCGGTAACAGAGGGTTCCACGTGACCCTGACAATCGTGTACGATTTTCAAATATTATTTAAATTTAGGGATTTTAATAACAAAATACCAACATAATCTAGCATGGAGCCTCTATATTTCATAGCTGAGAGTTCAGGTCGGGATACCTTCTAATTATAGCATGAATCAGAAACATTTAATTGAAATTCAAGCTGTTCAGTGTGGTGCACGGATATTTAAGTTTGGGAACCCCAGATTGCAGGGTGTGAGTCACTGGGACCTCCAAAATGTAGATGCCATGTGAAACACAGCATATACACACAAATGTTGTTATATTTATTGTATAACCTCTGTATGTCCATGCTACTCCAGAATTGTATGTAGTTTTTATTATTGTCAAGCATTAGTTCTAGGAACCCTGTCCTTGACGCCGCACTGGCACTAGGATATAGCACAGTCATTATTGGAATGTTATTTACACATTTATCAATTTTCTACCTGAGCGAGGTTCGAACCGAGCCAATTCTATGGCACAATTTCGCCTAGCGTTTGGGAGCCGAGTCGTCTACGCAGTGGCCCATCATCCAGAGGACAAATATCCTCTTTCACCGGGCCAGCTTTCAACTATCTGACTCACAACCACACGAATTGACTGGAACTGATAGTATTCATTCCAGACATGCCATATCCCTAGACACTCACTGGTATGTAGCTTTTTATTATTGTTAACCATTAGTTCTGGAAACCCTGCCATTGACGATGCACTGACACTAGGATATAACACAGTCATTATTGGAATGCAATTTTTACAATTTTTAAGTTTCGACTTGAGCGAAGTTCGAACCTATGCACAAAATACTTACACGATTTCCTGTCAGTAATTTCTCTATGGCATATTTTCATATGTAGGATGGTTGCCATGGTCCTCCACCTTATGGTTGCCATATGAATTCTCAGGCGGGGTGTGAGTAATAATTGGTACCGCTCTCGTCAACTTCTCATAACAACGAACTGTAAATGATTATTAGAACAATTAGGAATATAAAGTGCATTTTCCCACGGTACACAAAGATCCTGGACATGACTGTGGGTACTTTGCAATAGAGTTCCAACCTGTCATTGCACGTATCTGACGCCATCATCAAAACACGTCACTTGTTAGCTGACGTCACGATCAAATTACGTAGGTCTGACAGTAACTTGACATAAGCCTGATAGTAAACGTCTGAATAAAGGATTCCAGTTTATCCATCAATCATATTACGTCATAATCAACTATGCAACATGTAGGATGACGTCATATTCAACTGCGTCATGAATGATGTAGATAACTTCGTCACGAACGACTAATTGATGACGGACTAAGCGTTGTTCTACGAATTATATGTCTTTACTATTTGATATATAAACATTTTGTTGAATACTTTGAAACTAATTTGACATAGACAGCAACAACACTCCATCAAATTAGTATCAAAATATTCAACAGCTTGCCTGTATAGTTTTCAGGAAATTGATAGTCAGGTGCTTCATGGATCGATCGCTGCCAAATCGAGGGAGCTGTGGGTGGAGCTTAACTAAAACTGGATTACTCCATTGTATGTCTTTTGTAAATTTACAATTTAATAAACATGTTGAATATTTTGAAACTAATTTGACTGGAACTATTCATGCTTATGACTACGATCGGGATCCAGATAAAAAGAACCTGGTCCGGGTATAATCAAATTTTTCCGCCACCACATTTTTGACATCGACCTAACATACGCCCACTCACATTGCTTCACTGTTCGAGGCCGTACTTGCACACCCACGATATCTCGCTATGTTGACTGCCAGTTTTTAGGTAGCCAATCAGCTTTCTGCCTACTTCAATGCCACTACAAATCTAAAAAATAGAGGCGTAGCTTCGTGCCAATATCGATGGAGAGCTTGCGAGACACGAAAGTCAATCTATGTAATTGACAGTACATTAGTAGGATGATAATAACCGAGGAATTTTATTAGGCCGTAGTTGACTGATCTCATTTATGAAGTTTCGCAAACTTAGCATAGACATCAAAAGCGTACAAGCACGGAACTGGAAGGGCGAGACCGTGTGATAGGACGATGCATTTATGCTGATAGCAAGAAGAGACGCTAGCGTAGATCTGTCGTGCTGAATTGTACTATCGCCCTCCCACTAACGCTCTCGCATCGAGTCCCGTGCTTGCTGAAAACCCGCATCAACATAGCGAGAACTCGCAAGGTTTGTAAGTACGGCCTTGAGCAGCAAAGCGATGTGAGTGGGCGTATGTTATTACGATGACCGTGTAGATATGATAGCTATTCCAGTGAGATGCAGGGGCGTATCCAGGAGATCAATTGGCGGGGGGGGGGGGTGTTTCCATTCCACCACCAGCAGGTAAGCAATAGAAAATATTGACAACCCTGCCAGGGCCGGGTGGGGGTGCACACGCCCCCAGTGACCACCCCCACCACCACCTCCGGCACCATGCCCCAACCCACCCACCCCCACACCGTCCCCACCCACCCACCATCTTTGATCTGTGGGTGAGATGTTTCACTGGGTTTTGCGGTTGCATTTTGCGGATTCCATAAACTGACGCTCGTATAAACCGGACGTGTTCACACTAGAACGTCAATCCGAAGTAACGACATACTCTGGATTAACTCTCTCGTGTAAACACGTACTAAGAAAACGACAATAACACATATCTTGATTACAAATATATAGAATCAGATAGATCGTCCACGTAACAACTTGGACATCCTCACGCCACCCTCACTAACCATCCCCACCCCATGCCCATATTAACCTAACTATACTAACCAAACTACCATCTAATTTCATCTATTCTGCTTCTATCTACTAATAAGTAACACAAGCTGATAAAGGTATAGGGTAAAAAAAGTAATCGGCGACGGAAATGCCAATAAAATAGATGGTTAGAACTATGACTGGGGACACTTTAGAGCCAATGGAACTGTGCCCTGTAAGGATCAAGTCTGGAAAAATTAAGTGGTACATTTACAAACGAATGGACCTTTCCATTTTTAGCTATGCCTCGCCCATCACTAGCTAAGCTCCACCCACACCTCGCCGTGTTGGGATTGATCGATCCCCAAATGCCCTAGCTATCAATTTCCTGATAACTATACAGGGCGACTGTTGAATATGGCAGCAACAGCGCCCAGTATAATTAGTTTCAAAATACTCAACAGAATATTTGTTAAACAATAAAGGCAAACAATGTGTACAACAACGCATAGACCGTCTTCAAATATGAGTTCGTGACGTACTTATCGACGTCATTCATGACGTCATTCATTATGATGTCGTCATTGTACACATCACGCAGTTCATTATGACGTCATATGATGGGTGAGTACTCTGGAAAGACGAATCAAACAACTCTAATAATCAAATTTCGAGTCTATAGACAACCCAGAAACTACAGATCTGATTTGTCTCAGACTTCCACACAACAACCGGTATTATGGGAAATGTCTTTATCGTGATCCGGGCGTAAAACACGGAACAAGATCAAGAAAATATTACAGATACAGGGATTTTCAGAATGTATGGATCCTACTTGTTTCAAGTTTAAACATAAGAAAGGTTGTTACCGTAAATTAGAAATTGCAATTTTAGGCGAGTGGTTAAAGAAGAACTACAGTCATCTCGTAATAGCTATTCAGGTGATATAACATACTACTCCTATAATTCTGCATGGAATTTTAAGCCAGTCTATAAACCATAATCTATCGATGTCATACAAATTTGAGAAGAGCTGCATGACATTTTAAGATTTTATTATACCTTTAGGGAAATATATCCAGGCTTTAGTAGATACATGTTGATACAGTTCTACTGTTTATGATGGCTGTCATGATTTACTTTTCAACCAATCAGAAAAACCCTAGCGTGTCTGCCTCGGTATATACACTCAGTCATAGAGGTGCCAACTATAGTTTGGCAACGTGTTATAAAAGCAACAATACAGCTACACTGCTGAATATTCTGAAACCAATTTAAAAAAACCCATTTCGAAAATTATTTTCAAAATATCAAAGAAATTGATTATGACATAATAAAGAATGTAACGCATTGGCATCACAAACTATCACAAGAGGAAACATCATGATGGCAATCACTGTTCAACATTTACACGATATTACAAAGCAGACACTTATGACACAGATAGGGGAATATAACAATATATGAATGATATGGAATCTATAAACAATAATCTATCGGTGTCATACAAAATTTGAGAAGAGATTAGCATCCCTTTAGAGAAGGAAGCTACCAACGATTGGTGATTTATTGCACCCAGACCCTCCCACACTGTTCCCTTAATTATAGTCATCTTCGGCCCCATGTTCCTTAATAGGATTGACAAGCATATATAGTACTAGAACCATAGATAAGTACATGCTACACCAACCTGATGGCCCACGTTCTATATTGTCATAAGGAACAGAACCAGCCTCAGCTGATGCCATCTCGTATTCATCGGCGTCATTCACATAGTGTTTGGACCGTCGTTCATATGGTGATCCAATATGCAGGGTCGGGTCAGGCAAGCTGCGGACGAGGTAGTCATTGGTGAGTATGTGTGAATATGACGGTACCATACATTAGAGAAACTAATGTTGTTTAAAACGTATAATACTAAATGTAGGATGTCACAGTAGATATATCATGTAGTTGTAGACAATTGTCTTAGACTGTCGTAAGTAATCAGTGAGGAAGAGGGAGGGAGGGGAGAGAGAGAGAGAGAGAGAGAGGGGTGGGGAGGGAGGGAGGGAGAGGGGGGAGAGAGAGCGCAAGAGAGAGAGAGACGGAGGGAGAAAGAGAGAGAGAGACGGAGAGTGAGGGGGAGGGAGAGAGAGAGAGGGAGAGAGGGAGAGGGGAGTGTGGTGGGTGGGTGGTGGTGGTGGTGGTTGTGGTGGTGGTTGTGGTGGTGGTGGTGGTGGTGGTGGTGGTGGTGGTGGTGGTGGTGGTGGACTGATGCCGGTATCTTAGGGGTGGGCGAAGAGAAGATCGTTGGAGGCACGATACCTCATCTTCATTTGAACCGCCAGCGCAAATCTTTGAGCAACAGAAAACATTGCTTTCTCTTTGCAATTCCTTTGAAAGCTGTGGATTCAGGGCTCTAAAATGTCTATGAAAGTCAAGATGGACCATCCCCTCCGATATTACACATGTCTCAACGATGCAACGTTGACAGTTGGACAGCTTCAAACGGCCATTTTAAAATGATCAAACTCGATGATGTGCCATCACAAACACGCGCACGCCATCATCAGGTTACGCCACTGGCCGCAAAGTGTACTCTTAAACTCTGGCCGTTACAAACTGTGCTGCCAGAGCCGAACTTGAGGCAATGAAATAAGTGAATTTGCACAGGGCCCCCACAATTCCAAGGGCACCTAAAAAGTGACACAAAAATTAGTTTTTGTCTTAATTTATGGGGCCCATGAATAAGTTCAAGATATAGACATATATGTCACACCTATAGTACAGCTCATATATAAGTCAGTGTGTCTCCAAAAGAAGACAATTTTGAACACGAAGTTAAAAAATGTTCTGTTGAGGTTTTTAACATAATTGGATTGAAAGACATTGCTGCCTTAGGCAGAAATGTCCCCCAATCCAATTATGTTACACATATTTAACAGTTTCCTTTATTTTGTGTTTGAAATAATTTAATCTACATGTATGTCTGAGCTGTACTAAATAAGACTGATGTCCTATCCTAAAGCCGTTGGTCCCCATCCCCACCCCTCCCCAGCAGCATTATGGTTGAAAACAGACCCTAGATTTCTCGCTGTCTTAATGGCACTTCCGAGGACCCAGGTTCAAAAATGCAGAAACCTTGGGTCCTATGTTCGGTCCGGTGTACTGCAACATGGTTCCACTGTCTGTGAGGCTATAGCGCAACAGTGATGGTGAATCTAATGGAGACGTTCTCCATATGCCTGATGATACGCCAGCCCCGAGATTATTAAAATCTTCAATATTCAATGTCCCTTGTAATCCAACCTCTAAAACGCAGTCGAAGACCATTAACGAGAGATAGAACTTAAAGGAGCGTAGGGTGCTCGCAAAGGACAAGTCGCGGTGGGCGAGGTTGACGAAAAATGATTGCAGTTGAGAGAGGTTTCGAGTCACTCCTGCCGCAAAAACAGCCACTCAGCATCATAATCATTCTCGTCATCATTACCGCCACCACCACAGACACCACCAGACCAACCACCACCACCACCACCACCACTACCACTACCACTGCCACTACCACTACCACTAGCACCACCATCACCATCACCATCACCATCACCATCACCATCACCACAACCGCCACCGCCACCACCGCCACCACTACAATCACCACCAGCACCACCACCTCCACCACCACTACAACCACCAGCACAACCACTACCAACATCACCACCACCGCCACAACCACCACCAACACCACCACTGCCCTCACAACAACTACCACCTGCACCACCACACCCACCCACACCATCACCACCACGTGCACCACCACCACAACGACCACCACCACAACCACATACACAGCCACCACCACCACCACTACCACCACCACCACGCCACATCATCATCATCATCAATCGATAGAAAGTTATATTTTGTCTGAGCACAATTTAGGGCCATATAAGTGACTGTCAACATTATGAATTGGTACTTACTTGTTCGGCCTGATGGCGTTCACGGCAGCTGTAACATAAGTATAGTCAGAACGTTCACAATATTAGACTACACCAAATCAATCCTATAGCATCCAAATTGATAAACTACTAGAGTTGAACTCGCAATACATGGTAAATTACAAGGGATATTTATCACAAATTTACATAGATCGACTCCATGTTCATGCCCCATTCAGAGAAATATGGATAAAGGGATTCATCTATCGTACTGTTCTACGGTTTCAGTTTTTCGGTTTTCTTTATTCCACTCAGGCTATATAGCAATAGCCTATAAGGGCAACATTTGTACGAGTATCAAACATTCGCAAAACACACCACGCCATTCAACGGCCTTGAAGAAATACATTTATGTGCGAAAGATTGTTAAAACAGTACTTTGGTTTTGCTGCATTCAATATTTTGAAAGTAATTTATCTGGACGCAATTAAACAAAATATTCTTTATATTATAATTCGTTATATTATTGTTTCGTGTTGGTCTGCGTGCAATAAATGGGAAACGGTTCATTGAATAATATAATAAATAAGTCTGACATGTCATCTGTCCGCTTGCTGGTTTTCTGCAGACTACATTTTCCATGTGGTTTAACGCTGGATATGCTGAATATTTTAGAAAACAATTGTCAAATTATTAAGTGGGTACATAGTTATCGCCCATTGAAATTATTGTCTGGTGGATGGTTGCCGTCAGACACCAAATATGTTTAGAAGCAGGGCAGATAAGCAATACCTGACCACGCGACTGATTACCTAGGGCACCATAATCCGCATACGTCCCGAGATTGTCAGTGTCTTTAATTTCATCGTAGCATCCATTCCTGTCACTTTCCTCATTTACTGTCCGAGACATCGTCACATATGATACTTGTATCGCAGGAGTGGCCACGCAAGATATCCTTAATATAAAACACGTAGGCTACATTTCTAACAGTATATCTCCATCAATGCAATGCTCATATTTCACCAGCAGTAGGCCTAATATGATGGAGCAATACTTTAGACACCAACATGTTTTCATTGGATCGAATGAATGAATGGTGTATTTCCTTTGAATTGTACACTGTTATAGAGATACAATATATTATTATTATTATTATTATTATTATTATTATTATTATTATTATTATTATTATTACAACTATTTTCATTATTGTTATCAATCTTATCATCATAGTAAATAATTTGACCAGAAACCGGTGTTGCCTAGGGCACCATATGTTTCAGGTCGTACTATTATTAGGCCTATAGATTGCTATACGTACATACATACATACAATTCGTAGACTATATAGTATAAAAAGCATAAACCGGGTCTCACCTCTCCTTTCGCTTTCCTTTTGGTTACATGTAAGAAAGGAGAAGAGAAGACCGGGTGAACGCACTACGCACTATAGACGTGGGGAGAGGCTAAATGATGATCGTAATAATTGAAATTGGTGATAAGACTAACGTTGACACAAAAAAATTGCACTTACACAATGAGCAGACCGTAGCTAGAAATGGGTCCGTTAAAGAAATATTTGGACATAAATATATTTTATCGTACCTCCTCAGAGAAAAAAAAATAGAACAAAAAGCCCGGGGCCTAGAGGCCATAAATACGTTTCTTGGTCGTTCGTAAAACCTGTTCTATGCGACCACCTTATCGGACGTTGTAAATCCGAAAATCATATCTAATAGTAAGCCACTTATGTTAAACATATGAAACCCGAAGTCCCATACTATAAGTTTTAAGACAATCGCATGCATTAGCCGTTGAATATTTTGATCACGCAGGAACAGCTCCAGGGCAAATTAGTTTCAAACTATTATTTGAAATTGGCAGGTGTCTGCTGTTGGCATAGGTAAACAGAATCTTACAGTCAAATCACTTTCAAAATATCCACTAGCACGATTCCATTAAGAATTACTTTTCGTATTTAGTGTTTCAGATTCTAAATGCATGGTTAAGATATACTGTGCCCATTTGGTGGCCGTACATGGCAGGTTTTACGACCGACCAATTAACGCTTGGGCTTTGTCCGGCGCACTAGGCCCATGGAGATATACAGACATTGGACGCAAGCACATGACGATAAAATAGCGACATCCACCTATATTCAAACACATCCTTATCGCTTTAACCATCGAAATTTGTTCAAGAAAATTTCACTTTTCTCATAGAGAATGTCCATTTGCAGACCGAGAAGGCTATTTCTGAAAATTTACCACTGGAATGACTGGCTCGGTTATCGAGCCAGTCATTCCAGTGGTGAATTTTCAAAAATAGTCTTCTCTTGGTCTTCAAATGGACATTTCACAAGAGCACTGCAGAATCCGTTTTTGGCTGATACGAGTATTAAAGGGACCGCAAACGGCAAACAGCCAAATTCAAGCCAAATGATGCTTTTGTATAGTTTAGATACAATAAAATATATAATTTGCATGTTTTCGAATTCCTAAGTAATAGATTTCGCCATGCAAAGCCATTTATTTCTGTATCCCATGAGAATCAAGGAGTGACGCCATCGCGTGAACGAGCTTTGTGGTATGACGTCATCGCCGGAATAATATTTTAGTGTTGATCATTGTAAGCTCACAGCAGCTCAATGGGGTGAGTGGGGGGGGGGGCAGTTTTAGCTATGTCCCGCCAATCTCTAGCTAAGCTCAACACACACTTCGTCCGTGTTGGAATTGATCGATCCCTGAACTGTTGAATGTTTTGAAACTAATTTGACTGGGTGCTGTTGCTGTCTATGGCAAAAACAGCGTCAGGTCAAATTAGTTTCAGAATATTCAACAGCATGTTTATTAATTGGTAAAGACATACAATTCATACAATAACTCTTAGTCGGACATCACTTAAGCGTTCGTGATGAACTTATCTACGTCATTGATTATGACGTCATCCTACACGTCACGCAGAAGACTATGACGTAATATGATTGATGGATACACTGGAAAGGTCCATTATCCGCCAGCATATTAATGCGATGGAAAGGAAGTACTCGCGTCTGAGAAACTAGAACTAGCTTCGTAACTGTAGACGTTAGTTTCGTCGTGTCTGAAACCACGCGTCGAAATCTGAATCCACGTGGTTGATGATTCATGCAATGGCGTCATAGCATGAATTTTATGGCGTATCGAAATTCACACATTTCGACATTAACCAGAATTTTAACAGTGATTATACTGATTGAGATTTTGAAAATTCGTCAGTTTCTTTTTAATTCATAAAACCTGATAAAAACTTCTAAATTTTCTTACGTTTATATTGAATAATTGAAGTCTAAGGCCGTGTTCTTTCTAGAGAGCTAATCCGGAATAACGCCATACGCCAGTGTGGAGTTATCCCGGATTAAGTCTCTAGTGAGAACACAGCCTTATTCCCATTTGTAATCTTCCTTAACCGAATACCGCCAAAAACCACCCTGAGTAGTGGTCTTAAACAATGTACATTTGCATACCAAGAGAATAGTATTTATGGAAAGTTGCCACTAGAAAGACTGACTCGATGACTATCTCAGTCATGCCAGTCGTAAATTTTAAACAAGAGGCCCAAGGGTCCTGTGCCGCTCACCTGGCGCACCATCAATCTTTGTCAAAATAGTTGGTGGGTGGTTTAGCAGTCTTTTAAATGAGTTTGTGGACATTTTTGCAAGTGAAATGTGGCCGCCAAACACTAAATTTTAATTGCCCCACGACGCCCATGTTTTTTTGATGGATCAACTTCCCTTGAACACATTTTAATGGCCCAAATTTCGGCCCGATCCCTTCAGCGGTTCTGGAGGAGTCATTTTCGTGAAAACCAGATCATCCAAGATGGTCGCCGAACCATTTGGTCAATCAAGTCCTCTTGAACAAACTTGGCTTACCTCTTGGCCTAGATGAAGATTCCCCAAGTGGTTTCGGAGATTTTTAAAGACATTTCCTGAAATCGGCCGGAATCCAAAATGGCCGCTGGGCAAATTGGCCGATCGGGTTCATTTGAACAAACTTGGATCCTTATGCCCTAAGGATGCTTTCTGCCAAATATAATTGAAATCGGCCTGGTAGTTCTCAAGAAGATATTTTTAATTCCCCATTGCTTTAGCATGGGAGCTTTTGACGAGAAAATTATACAAGATGGCCACCAAACCGTTTATCCGACAGTTTTGAAAATTGCAAATTTGAGATCAGAATACCCAAAAAACCTATATAAAACGAATTTCGGCCTCAAAATCCATCAAATAAAAAAAATCCAATATGGTTGCCAAACACACTATATTTAGATTGGTCCACCGCGGTCATCTTTTTAGACGAATTAAATTCTCTTGACCAAACATTAATCGCCCATGGTTGCTAATTATATATCACAAATTTAGGCCTGATCGCTTCAGCGGTTTTGGGGAAACTAGGTCATCCAAGATGGCCGCTGAACCATTTGGTCAATCAAGTTCCCTTGAACAAACTTGATTCAGCGCTTAGCCTAGATCATATTTCGTGAGTTTTGAATCGATCCCTCAAATGGTTTGGGAGAAGATTTTTAAAAACATTTCTAAAAATCGGCCGAAATCCAAGATGGTCGCCGGCCAAATTGGCCGATCGGTTTCGTTTGAACAAACTTGAATCTCTATGCCTTAAGGATGCTTCATGTCAAATATAATTGAAATCGGTCCACTAGTTCTCGAGAAGAATATATTTTTAATTTCCCATTGATTTGGTATGGGAGCTTTTGGGGGGAAATTATCCAAGATGGCCGCCAAACCATTTATCCGACAGTTTCCAAAATTGTAAATTTGAGATCAGAATACCTATCAGGCCAGGTGAGCTAAAAATGTATTTCATTGGCCTGCTAATGAACATTCAGTAAGAAAATATTTTCATTGTCTCAGCTTATGCTTTCAATACAAGCACTTCATATCTTACTTACGCTTTGCCATTTCCTACTGCAACTAATCCTGAAAAAAGAACATTATCATAGGTGATCTTGCAATGGACTAAAGGATGATACAGAAGGCTTATGGACTACAGGGCAACGGATGGATACGATCTGTCACTCAAGTATGTGACGTCATAATCAATTACGTCACATGTAGGCTGTTGTCGCAATAACAATTGTCAATTGAATGATGTATCTAGATCCGTCATGAAACTTGAATAGTCCGTCAGTTGTACGAATTTTCCGTCTTTAAACGTGCATAATCACATCAAAATGCCTGAAAATAAATTGGTTAAAATTGCCGACGTTTAGAGGCTTAAGTCGTGTGCCTAGATGTAATGAAACGAAAGAAATCTGAACATATGATGATTTCATTCCGTACAAATTATTATAATTTTTTTAGTTGTGAATTTGACTCGTGTCTTTAATTCAATTTCAGAACTTAAATATTTTAAAATTAATTTATACGTGATGAAAGCATCATATGTTAAGATTTATTTCCTTTCCTTACATCTATGCCCACAATTTAAGCCACCAAAAGTATACAATTTTAACAACTTTCTTTTCAAGCATTCTGCTGTGAATATACACCTTCAATATTTAATGAAGATTCTGTTGAATATTGGGAAACTAATCTGAATAGGCGCACATTAGTTTCAGAATATTCAACAGGTTACATGTATAGTTATTTGGATTCTGGGAATTCAGGGTTCGATTGATCCCAACACGGCAAACTCATGGGTGAAGCTTAGCTAGACATGGGTGGGTGGGGGTCTTTTCTAGAAATGGATCCTTCTATTGTTAACCCACCTACTGAATAATCAGTGATAGAAATCAACAGTTTAATGGTGATCCATACGGATCTGTTCACCAGACACTTCACAGATCCCTGGAATTTTGTACTGATCCGTACTGCGGTATCGCACAGAATATAAACTTAATCAATATTCTGAATGCATCGTTTCCACCATATTATTAGGATAATTAATCATTTAATCATCAGGAAGTCAAACTGTTTGCTTAGTTAAGATACATTTGCAAGGTAAGAGAAGACTTTTTTTGAAAATTTACCATTGGAATGATTGGCTCGTTTATCGAGCCAGTCATTCCAGGGGTACATTAAAAAAAAAATTCTTCTCTTGGCTTAAAAATGAACATTTCTCAAGACCACTGTAGAGGCCATTATGGTTAACCTGACAATTAAAGGGTTAAACACAACAGTTTACATCAGCTGGTTGATGAAGTAAGCAGTACCACCTGTTTGAATTGTGTCTTCAAAATACTGGCCCACTGAAGCACAGCGATCCAGCCGTGTCAGTTACTGTGCTAAAGCGGAGATCCGGTATTGATCCGTGTGCGAAAAAGGCATTCGGACTCTCGGGATCAGTGGTTAATTTCTAGCCCTGAATAATGTATTCTAGCACCAGTGGATCTCAAAGTGAAAACTCATAGTATTTAGACGTGCCAAGGTGAGATTGGTAAGGCTAGACCGAGTTATTGTTTTGTTTTATGAGAATTCCCACCCAAAAACACAAGAGTGGAAATGGGGATAAATGAGAATAATAGACAATTTCAAGCTCAGATGTTTTAAGCTATTGCGCATTAATCCTTTCATTATGTTAATTATCAAGATTGATCAAGAAAATACAAAACGATTTCTCAGTGAGTGCCAATTTGCTGGCCAAAAGAATACTATTTCTTTGAAAATTTACCATTGGAATGACTGGCTCGTTAACGAGTCAGCCATTCCAGTGGTACATTTTCAAAAATAGTCTTCTCTTGGCCAGCTAATGGACTTTTGTCATGACCATTACAAAGCCATTTTGAGCGAAGCTACGGAGGACAAAATGAGCTACAAACAATTCTGACGAATTCCAGGTGATACGGATTGGCTGCGAAAAATTGCTAGATGGAAAGAAAGTTGAAAATAATGCCTGAAAATTCCTGCAATTATTGTTTTTTCTGGATTTGGAAAAATTAAGCTAGAAGGTTTTGTAAACAAATGGGCTTTACCGGTTTTAGCTATGCCCCGCCCATCTCTAGCTAAGCTCCACCCACACCTCGCTAGTGTTGGGATCGATAAATCTCTAAACACCATGACTATTAGTTTCCCAAAAAACTATGTAAGTTGTTGACTATTTTGAAAATAATTTGACTGGGTGCTGTTGCTGCCTAAGGCAGCAACAGAACCCAGTCAAATTAGTTTCAAAATATTCAACAGCATGTTTATGAAATAGCAAAGAATTACAAAGATATACAATTCATATAACGTGTCTGACCATTTGATATTTGGTGACGGGCTATACGGATCCCTTTGTGACGTAATTATTATGACATCATTATACACGCGCTGAGCTTATTATGACGTCATATGAGGTCTGTTGATGAATGGATACTCTGGAAAGGTGAATTGACCTAAGAGTAGATTCTGCAAAATAGTTTCGCAATATTGTAATATTAAAGAGAGATTGAAGCTAAAATATGCAGCTATTTATCTCATAATCTGTTTCTTAATAACTATACAAGTCAATGCGGGGATCCGATCTGTCACTCAAGTAGCTTACGTCAAAATATAAAATATCGATGGTCTTTTCCAGCTCATCAATCAATCGTATGACGTCATAATCAACTACGTGACGTGTAGGATGACGTCATAATCAACTACCTCATGAATGATGTAGGTAAGTTCGCCGCGAACACTTAATTGATGACGGACTAAGCGTTGGTGTACGAATTGTATGTCTTTATTTAATAAGCATGACGTTAAATTCGTTGAAATTAATTTGACTGGGCACTGTTGCTGATGGGCGGAGCATAGCTAAAACTGGGTTTCTCCATTGTTAGTCGATGTCAAATTCAAATGACGTAACTGCGTCATGAAACTCGAAATGTTCGTCACAATGGTGTGCAAACTGATTGTCTTTGATGAAGTTATATTTTAATAACGATTATGTTGAATATTTAAAAATAATAATTTGACTGCTGAATTAGTTTAAAACTATCAACGGACTACTTCTATTGTTCCCTTCCAATTTTGATTGTGGAAATTCAGGTTTCAAAGTGTCAAATTGATTTCAACACGCGTGGATCTTAGGTATAAATTGGCGTAGCATAGCTCAAATGGATCATTGAATTTGGATCATTGAATTTGGAGCTGTTTTTTTTATTTCTGTATTGTAATTGAAAGTATTAACAGAGAAATATTGTTCGATCCAATCTGTGAAGCAATCAATATTTGTTAAATACAGATGTAGAACTATTTCCGCATAATTAGTTGAATAATTAGTATGACAACCCGATTACTTATGACTATGGAAGGAGAGAGGTTTGGGATATAGGCCACAATATGGCTACTCCTTAAGAAGAAGTCATAAGGAACCCTTGTTCAACTACTGTGGACAAAAATTCAAATAGGCTTTCGAGCTGGGATGATTGTAGACGTTTAGCTGTTTAATGTATCTTACTTTCAATTAGTCTGTCACTCAATGATTTCTGTCTTCGTCGATAGAAGCATATGATAGCAATGAGTACGACGATGATGACCAGCAGAGGAACTGACACACCGGCAGCAACAGCACCGACATTAACCGAGGATGCGGCTTCTTCAGATATGTAAATATACAAATAAATATTGGGAGTGAGCAAATCTGCTTTTGCAAGGAAGGGGAATTCTAAAGGAGGAAGACAAGGAAAACTGATAGTAACACCCACCAATCCCACACATAGTGACCCTGTTCTCATACGACCTTGGATTAAAACGTGACCTTTATATTACGTTGATACCATCACGATATCTGCTCAAGTCATATAGTTTGTGTGATCAGAGGCTATCCATAAACGATGTGCAATACATTGACAAGGCCAGTCATCTATGATCAGGGGCTCTCTATACACGAGGTGCAATACACTAATAACGCCGGTCATCTATCTATCTATCTATCTATCTATCTATCTATCTATCTATCTATCTATCTATCTATCTATCTATCTATCTATCTATCTATCTATCTATCTATCTATCTATCTATCTATCTATCTATCTATCTATCCATCCATCCATCCATCCATCCATCCATCCATCCATCCATCCATCCATCCATCCATCCATCCATCCATCCATCCATCCATCCATCCATCCATCCATCCATCCATCCATCCATCCATCCATCCATCCATCCATCCATCCATCCATCCATCCATCCATCCATCCATCCATCCATCCATCCATCCATCCATCCATCCATCCATCCATCCATCCATCCATCCATCCATCCATCCATCCATCCATCCATCCATCCATCCATCCATCCATCCATCCATCTATCTATCTATCTATCTATCTATCTATCTATCTATCTATCTATCTATCTATCTATCTATCTATCTATCTATCTATCTATCTATCTATCTATGTATCTATATATATATATTTATATATATATATATATATATATATATATATATATATATATATATATATATATATATATATATATATATATATATATATATATATATATATATATATATATATATATATATATATATGTATATAAATATATATATATATATATATATATATATATATATATATATATATATATATATATATATATATATATATATATATATATATATATATATATATATATATATATATATATATATATATATATATATATACATATATATTTATTTATGTTTCTTTATTAACTTTAACACTCATTGCAGCCAAAATCCGTTTCTGCAGCGGTCTTGAGAAATGTCCATTTGCAGACCAAGAGAAAGATATTTTTGAAAATGTGACCACTGTAATGACTGGCTCTAGATTTTCAAAAGTAGTCTTCTCATGGTCTGCAAATTGACATTTTCTATGAGAGAATTTTAGTTTTCTCGAACGAATTTGAGCGTCAAAGGACTAATCTAACCAAGTTAAACCCAGAGATGTAATAACCATAATTAAAGATTTTATTCAAAATTTAGATGAACCCAGCAACGATTTTGTTGATGTTAATGTACTGCACTTAAAATTGCACTTCCATTGATGTCAAATTGATACAGTTCGTGTGCCAAAGCAGATATCGGTGCCAGCTTATCCGGCAAAATCTTGTTATAGTTTTTAAAAGGCCTATGCCCAGATATGTTTAACGTATATGATAACCGCTGAAGAGTAGCGCTTAGTAGTAAAACTCCAAGATGGCATACAAAATGGCCGCCTTTTTAAAGGATAACTAATCTCATCTATTGATAGCTATTCAGGTGATCTAATACGCCACTAATAAACTATACGGGTAACTTTAAGCCTTTTATCATTCCGCTAAAGAAAGATATCCAGTCTTTAGTAGCTAAATGTTGGTACATTTCTAAAGCATATGATGACTTTCATGATTTACTTTTCAACCAATCAGAAAAGGTCTAGTGTGTCTGTCGCGGCGCATACGCTCAGTCATAGAGGTACTAGCTATAGTTTGGCAATGCGGTATAAAAGCAATAATACAGATATGCTGTTGAATATTTTGAAACTATTTGGCTGGAAGTTGTTGCTGCCATAGGCAGCAACAACTTCCAGTCAAATTAGTTTCAAAATATTCAACGAGATTAGTGCTACGTAATAAGGAATCTAATCCATTGGCACTTACATGACGTCAGACACTATCGCTTGGCGGGACAAAATGGTGGTGATCACTGTTCAACATTTACGCAATGTTACAAAGCAGATAATTGTGATACAGAAAAGGGAATGTGACAGGATATGAATGAAATGGAATCTATAAACCATAATCTATCGGTGCAGGAAAACATTTGAGATGAGATTAGCATCCATTTAACCATAGCCTATATAATTGAGAGTAAAATTCCAGTAAGTGATTCAGTTATGCTGCCTAAGGAGGGGTAATCAAATTTTACATCCAATGGTATTCAATCGTATACACTATGGTGCTTTGAGCTAATTTTCTCACATGATTTAGCAGAATATCAAAATGTCACAATTAAGTTTGACTCTAATTAGTTGTTAAGCATTTTGCTAATCATTTGCTGAATTGACCTTATCCAGGATATCCAACCTTCATATGACGTCATATGACGTCATAATCCACTATGTGACGTGTAAGAAGACGTCATAATCAATGATGTTATGAATGACGTAGATAAGTTCGTCAACAGTGTATACTTGGTGACGGGAGTATTGTTCTATGAATTGTATGTCTTTACTATTTAATAAACATTATGTTGAATATTTTGAAAATAATTTGACTGGGCGCTGTTGTTACCATAGGCAGCAACAGCACCCAGTCAAATTAATTTCAAAATAGTCAATAGCTTACCTGTAAAGTTTCCTGGAAATTGATAGTCAGGGAGTTCAGGATTCGATCGATCCAAACACGATCGAGTGTGTGGGTGGAGCTTAGTTAGAGGTGGACGGGGTATTGGAAAAGGCCATTATTATGCTGGTCGTGTATGTTTACTCATGTGAGTTAGGAATTATATGGTCAGGAAGATTTCGTTGTGAATCAAAATGATATTAATGCCTTAGATGTTGGATTACTTTGGGGATGCTATTGAAGACATCTAAGATACACTATCTTGAAGATGCTACTATAAGCTGACAAGATAATCTATAGCTGTGATACGTATGTTCACTAAGAATTGTGTATATGGTTAATTAAATGGCTAGTCATAACATTAATTATATCGCATGGTATATATTGGACTCTGGTATTCCAGGAATCCGGATGCAAGATGACGCACCAGAGATCAAGCTAGAAAACTTGAGTGATGTACAGAGATTGTCCCCAGATCTGAAATAATATTCTCTGTCCTAAATGAATCATATGGTCTCAGAGGTGAAAGTGTATCCTGGTTGTCAAGCAAGAAGAATAATTAAAATATACGCTGTATTTAGGATTGACGAACCGTATCAAAACCGATTTGTTAATAGAAACATAACACGAGCACATCACACATGACCAGATAGAACCGGTTTAATCTGTTTCCCAAATGTTGTAATATCCCGTTGGAATGTTGTTTATGAGAACAGATCTGATCGGTCAAAAGAAGTTCTATTAAGGTTTATGATTGGTCACGTTGTTTTCATAAAATTATGTGTATTTTTGACAGATACGGAAAGTCACTTGCGTGAGTGTATATAGATGTTGTTCGGCAATGACCGTGCTCCCACTAAATATTTCACCGGTGTAACGCAATACTGAGGTATGGCGTTATTCCGGAATAACTCTCCAGGGAGAACACGGCCTTAGAGCCCATCTAATGATTACGCGTTAGCTCGCTAGTTTGATTCTTAGGCCGTGTTCACACTATAAAGTTAATTGGGAATAACCCCACACCTCACTATGACGGTCGCCAGTTACGTCTCTAGTGAGATCACGGCCCGAGGCCGTGTTCTCACTAGAGACTTTACCGGCGTAATGCAACTTCGGATTTTTCTGAGATGGGTGTGGTCCTGTTTAACTATTTTGTGTACTATGCCGGTTAATATATAGCCGATATGTCATTCATATTGCTGAAAGATAGTCCTGAATTGGACGGTGGTGTTACCTTGTGGAGAGTGGGATAAAATGGTGACCGTAGCGCTACCTGGCTGACAGTGAGTGAAAATGCTGATGGCAACGCTGCCTGGTCAATTGTGAGGGTATACGTCGCGTTCAAATATGGAAGCATAGATTTTGTGGGATTAAATTTCGAAATAAGTGACGTATTTGTTCAGGAACAATAAGCAGCTCAATGAGAACCCTAATTGATATACCTGGTATTTAGCGAAATAGTGGCTGTATGAAAATAAGGCCTTAAGCCGTGTTCTCACTAGATACTTAACCGGCGTAACGCAATACTGAGGTATGACGTTATTCCCGATTAACTCTCCAGTGAGAACACGGTCTTGGTCTGTTATCATTTAAAGAAGAGACTCAGGCCTCTTTCTCATTGCCTAATCCCGTTTAATTATTTCGTGTAGTATATAGGTTAATATATAGCAGATATAGCTGTTTGCCTTCGTACTGGTGGACGATACTCCTGGACTGCATGATAGCGCTACTTGGCGGAGGGTGAGATAAACTGACGTCAGTGGCGCTACCCGGCGGAAAGTGAGAAAAATGCAGACAGTTACGCGACCCGGCAAATTTTGAGGGAATGGGTTGCGTTCACATAGGGGAGCATAGGGAAGTAATAACGATAGATTGGAAGTTAAACCGCCGATTTTATGAGATTAATTTTCTGAAATAAGTGATGTATTTAATCCGGGACAAGAGAGCGTCCAATGAGATCGGTAGGCGATATATCTAGTATTTACCGAAATAACGACTGTATGAGGAGAACAAGGCCTACGATCTCATATAGCGATATATAGTACTTGATTGTGGCATCTTACTTTAAAACCACCTGGAAATTCATCCAAGTTATCTTCCTTATTTCAAATTTGTAAAGATAATTTAATAAATTCTGTATCTAAACAAGGGCAAACAGTTCCAGTATCTCTTGATAGTTAGTTCTAGAATCATCTTTGGAGAAAAAGGCAACCTTTCCCTGAATCTGAAATCACCTAATTTGATCCATAGCATTTGCCGAGAGGTTCAAGTAATGGACATTTGAAGTTTATCTATCCATCATATGGCGTCCTAAGCAACTGCCTGACACGTATGATGACGCCATAATCAATTACATCATGAATGACTTGATTTAGTCCGCCATAAACACTTAATAGTCCGACACGTTGTACGAATTGTATGTGTTTAATATTTATTAAACCTGCTGTTGAATATTTTGAAACTAATTTGACTGAGCACTGTTGCTGCCATAGTCAACAAGAGCAGCACCCAATCAAATTAGTTTCAAAATATTTAACAGATTAACTGTATAGTTTTCTGGAAATTGATAGTCAGGTCGTTCGGTGATCGACGGAATCCCAACACAAAAGAAGTCTGGTGGAGCATAGCTGGACATGGGCGGGGTTTAGCTACAACTGGAAAGGGTCCATTATTAGACGGTATCACGTGACTCTCGTCTATAGTGTAAGAATTAAGGCTCGGTATTCTTCAAATATACATAGCTGTTTATATAACTAAATATGCCCATGGATTCACAAGTGTTGCATAGTGGTTTGTGTGCAAGCATCTGTGTATATATGTAGGTACATGCGTACATCTGTGTGTATCTATCTATATCTTATAAGTGAATGCATGTGCACATGCATGAATATATATGTACATGTGGAAATGCTAATTCTACATGTCATACCTGTGGTTCCCGGCAATTGTGTCGTAGGTGCTCTTGCCTCTCGTGTTGGTGGCTCAGTTGGTAGCTCAATTGGTGACTCAGTTGGTGGTGGCTCTAAATGTTAATAAATACATAGATATTGGTATAGCTAAATATTTACATGCCCGCTTTGTTAATCAGTACCCATTCAATGGATTTTATTAGACTACAAGAAGTTGAAGCATCTTAGAAATACGGTTTAACAAGATAGGCCACGCGTAGTTTCTGCATAACTTTCGGAAAGTCCAAGATGCCCGCCAAAGCTATGTAGGAATCAAAATTCTTGTTTGATATATTGAAGGCATCTGCGATAAGATCGTTCCACTCGAGTTTTGTTGAAATTGGGCCATTGATTAAAGATTTCTTAGCGCTTTAAATGGTTCCGAAAATTTTCGGAAAATCCAATATGGTCGCCAAAAATAGACCAATCACAATTCTGAATAGAAGCTCTAGAGTCCAGCACCGTATGATTACTCCAGCCAAATTTGATTAAAATCCACCAAGTGGTTAAGGATGAGATGCATTTTGACAATTTTCCGTAAATTATTCATAAAATCTAAGTTTTTCCCTAAAGAATTGACCAAGGAAAATAGTGAATAGACGTTCTGGAGCCTATCATGACAGGATTCCTCTAGCCAAATTTGATTGAAATCTGTCTAACAGCTAAGGAGGAGAAACATTTTGACGATTTCTAGTAAATATATCATAAAATCTCAGATTTCCACCCAAAACATTGACCCATCAAAATTCTGAATAGACGGTCTGGAGCCTATGCGATAGAATCCTTCCAGTCAAATTTGGTTGAAATTTCTAAATTTTCTGTTGAATATTTTGAATATAATTTGATTGGAAGACATTGCTGCCTAAGGCAGCAACGTATTCGAATCCAGTTTTAAATGTTCAAAATATTCAACACTATATATCGTTTCTGTCTTTGAAAACAATTAAGCTATTTCTGAGCGGTATTGTATAAGACCGTTGCCAAATCTCACAGCTTTCTGACATCAGTCCCCCCCCCCCCCCCGCAACCCCCCCCCCCCCCCCTGCAACCACCACCACACCCCAAACAACCCCACCTACCCCACCCCCAGCATCCTCCATCCCTCGCCTAGAAAAATTACGTTGAAACTGGACCCGGAACTAGAACTTGACAAGTAGTCAAACTTATATAAATCCTAAACCTAAATACACGCGAAAAAGTCGGGTAATGCTCAACTTTCGTCCGACAGCTGAAACGCGTTTGATGAAACAGCCAATTATATACCGGAATTTGAATCACGTGATTTTGTTGGTGTCACTGGTCGGTAACCTCATCCAACAATGTCCGATGCTGTTTGATCGTGTATAATGAAAATTTATGACACACAAATGCATGATCATACATGTCCAATCATACCACTGGCTTTACGGCAGTTCCGAGGACCCCAGGTAAGAAATTCAGAAAACTCGCAGAGCACCCCACCCCCACCCCACCCGGTGAATTCTAAGTTCGGCCCTGGGCTCTCATCTGGGGCATATCATATTATATTTCTCTTCCTGGAGGATGTTGTTAGAGGAGTGAGCAACGGCGCGTTGGTCTAAATATTGAATCACATACGGGTCATCTTAACCACTCAAATAAGTGCATTATGTCATGTGACACCACTAAGTGATAATAAGCAGTGTTATTTGGTTCGTATAAAACTAATGATATGCAAGTGAAATATGTTAAGTGATTAAATACTTACTAATAGTTACAAGTTCAACATCCGTGCTGTAATGGAAGGAATGTCGACCCCTGTTGGTATTCAATACCTGCGTTTCACATCTATACATGCCAGCATCTGTAGAAATCACATCATGTATTTGTAGACTCCCAGTAAAGAACTTTGTAGTGGATGGATCATGCCAGACTGCATTTGAACGTGTACCTAATACAGCATCATTTACTATAGTATCGCTTTGTTGCTGGAAGCTTACTGTAGCAATAGTTGTATAACTTGAATCTGCCTGCTTTCGCTGAAGTCTATGCAACCTTGTTATATAATCAGAGGACTTTGCAATTTGGCATTTCAGTTCTGCGTACTGATCTCCATCACCTACAGTAATCGGGCTCTCGGCGATGGTGAGAACAGGCGTACCTTGACAACGCACTTCCAGAAAACATACTGTAACGAAGAAAAGCATAACTATCTGTAACGAGCGCGCATACGCACGCACGCTCGCACTCACGCACGCACGCATCCATACTAGACACCTTCGTATTCGGCCCTGTAATTCAAACTTCTTAATGTTACGTTAAACTTATCGGCAAACCATTGAATATTTGAAAACTATTCTGGTTAGAAGCTGTTGTATCCTTTATAGAGAAACAGATTCCAGTTATTTTTAGTTTCAAAATAGTCACCATCATAACTCTTTCATCGTGAAACATAAACTGTTGTAATTCTACTGTTCAATGAGAATGGTAATATTCCGTTCAACATTTTAATTGTAGGGCCATAAGATAACATCTTCCTGACTACCAGTGACAACACACAGTCCCGCTCATA
Organism: Chaetoderma sp. LZ-2023a; assembly: GCA_034401795.1. Classification (NCBI taxonomy): domain Eukaryota; kingdom Metazoa; phylum Mollusca; class Caudofoveata; order Chaetodermatida; family Chaetodermatidae; genus Chaetoderma; species Chaetoderma sp. LZ-2023a. The sequence goes on from JAVVLW010004652.1 coordinate 34,393, forward strand.
AGTAAGTTAACCTGTTTTTAAATGACAAATCAATTTTTTTTTGTTTTTACAAACTCTCCTAACTTAATGTTTCCACATCTAGAATAAAATATTGTTGGAATTTTAGGGCCTTTTTTTTTTTAATTCTTTCCATCTAGCAATTTTTCGCAGCCAGATCTTTATCACTCGGAATTCCTCAGAATTTTCTGTAACTGTTTGTTCTCTGTAGCTTTGTTAACATTTAATGGTCATGAACATGTCTATGTACTGGCCAAGAGAAGACTATTTTTGAAAATTTCTCACTGGAATGGCTGGCTCGTCAGATCAGATCAATTCACCACCACCACCACCCTCTACACTACTTCGCCTTATCATGTTAGCGTGGGCCGAGTAATCGCAGGGCCCTTAAGAACAGTGCTTATTGCCTAAGCCGACCCAAAACGGCATCAATAGTGGTCTTGAGTAATGTCCATTTGCAAAGTAAGAGAAGACTATTTTTGAACATGTACCACTGGAATGACGGGAACCGAGCCAGTCATTCGAGGAGGAAATTTTCAAAAAATCGTCTTCTTTTGCTCATTAACTGGTTAAAATTGTACTGGTTGTTGGGCAAGTCAAGTAAGTAAGTAAGTAAGTAAGTATATATATACTTACTTACTTACTTGACTTGCCCAACAACCGGGCTGTGTTTATAATCTAGGTAATCTCATTCAAATGTAGACTACTATATATATCGTAGTCCCATACACCGGTGAGCTATGCACACTCCTATAAGCTTAGAAGCAGGGGCTCGTGAATAATGCTATTAATTCTTTCTTGGCGAGAGCCGGCCAAAACCGGCCTCTGCAATTGTACTCAGGAATATCCATTCGCGGGGCAAGATGAAACTTTTTGAAAATTTACAACTGGAATTACTGGCTCGGTAACCGAGCCAGTCATTCCAGTGGTACACTTTAAAAAATATCCTTCTTCCGGCCTGAAAATGGACATTCAGTTAGGAAATATTTTGATTTTCCTGAACAAATTTAGGCTTTATATAGATAGATAACTTACATAATAAAGAGTAAACAGCGGCTCAGTAACATAAAGCTAGTTATGTAACCGTATACGAACACGCGCACACGCACATACGCACGCACGCATCTATTTCTAGCTAACCACCACACACTATGTATGCGTGTATGAACATACTTTTAACACTTTTGAACCTTAAATTCCCAGAATCCCAATTTCAAGGTAATTACAGGTACTTAGTTGATGGATATTTTGAAAATACTTTGAAACAGAGCTGTTGCTGACTATGACAGTAACAGCTCCAAGTCAAATTAGTTTGAAAATATGCAACAGAATGTTTATTAAATAGTAAATTCACCAAAGACATAATTTAGAAATTAACTGTTGGCTCGTTGCCGCTTTCGTGACGGGGAAGTTATCTGATTGTGACGGCAGCTAACCAGTAACGCATTTATGATTATTTCAGCTACTTGAGTGACAGATTGGATCACCCGAATGGCAGAAATTAGGTGACATACCGACGACGTACCAGACGACAGTCCTCTATCTGTATATCCGGGAACCAGGCAGCTCTGTTCTGGATAGTTACAAGTTTATGTCGTCGCCGTTTTCCTAAATGTAATCACCGCCGTTGTTGTTATTCAGTTGTTGTTGTTGTTTTTGTTGTTGTTGTTGTTGTTGTTGTTGTCGCAGTAGTTGTACTGATGTTGTTGTTGTTGTTGTTGTTGTTGTTTCTGTTCTTGTTGTTGTCTTCGTCGTCGTCGTTGTTGTTGTTCAATTGATGTTGTTGTTGTTATTGTTGTTGTTGTTGTTGTTGTTGTTTTTGATGAGGATGATGTTATTGTTGTTGATGTTGTAGTTGTTGTTGTTATGGTTGTTGTTGTTGCTGCTGCTGACGTCGTCGTCGCGGTCGTCGTCGTTCATCGTTCAGTTGCTGTTGTTGTTGGTTTCGTCTTGTTCTTGTTGCTGCAGTTGATGTTTTTGTCCAGTTGTTGTTGTTGTTGTTGTTGTTGTTGTTGTTGTTGTTGTTGTGATAGAGCCTACCTGCGATAATAATATATAAGCCCAGCAGGAGAATCTGCTGTACCATCGTGTGAGTTGTTCCCGGAACTAGCGCGGGTGTTTTATCTACAAGAGGAATATAAAGTGTAGATTGTAGATACCATAACAGGCATGGGAGCATGTATATTCCATATCACGGTATTTTAAATATTGAAACACTAAGTTCGTGTTCTCACTAGAGAGTTCATCTGGAATAACGCCATGCTTCAGTATGGCGTTATTCCTGATTAAGTCTCTAGTGAGAACAGGACCTAACGTAGCGTGCCATCAAATGCATTACAGTATGTAGGCCTATTTTAGCGGTATTGGTTTAAGTTAGTAAGCTACGTCAGTCAGTGGCGCACCCTTCCTACTAATAGGTCTACCCATCAAGGCAGTGAGACGAAAATCAGCCTCCGTATTGATGTTTGTATTTATCCATTCAGCAAGATTGGATGTAAACTGAATGATGAGTGGTAAAAAGAAAGCAAGCATTAGCAGCAACAAGAAGAACCCGGATAGCAACAACGTGGACAAACTTTAGGGATCCGTTTCAGATCTAAAATGCGCTACAAATTCCACATCAACTACTTTCCCCGCACACACATGCCCAAACAGCAACGGTTTACCACACCGGTATACACATTAAAACTATACACACACACACACACACACACACACACACACACACACACACACACACACACACACACACACACACACACACACACACACACACACACACACACACACAGACACACACACACACACACACACACACACACACACACACACACACACACACACACACACACACACACACACACACACACACACACACACACACACACACACACACAATAGAGGAATCCGGTCTGCCAGTCAAGAATATGACGTCATAATCAAACACATCACAGGTAGGGCTGACGTCACAACCAAATACGTCATGAATGTTGTATCTAAGTCCGTCATAAATGCTTGATAGGCCGGCAGGTTGTACGAATTTCATGTCTTTAATATTTAATAAAATATTCTGTTGAATATTTTGAAAGTAATAGGCAGCAACAGTACACAGCCAAATTACTTTGAACACATTCAACAGCTTTCCTGTGGAGTTTTCTGGAAATTGAGATTCAGGGAGGTCAGAGTTCGACCGAGCCTAACATGGACAAAGCGTGGGCAGAGGTTAGCTAGGAATGAGCGGGACATAGCTAAAACTGGATGCATCCATTCTCACGCGCACAACTTCACACGCACACTTGCCCAACAGTTAATAATAATACGCATTACCTGAAGTCGTAAATATCCTCAATACATGCCTATCCCTCTAAGTCTGCACGCAAGAATCTAATTCAGAAATCATATAAGGAACATTACGTTAAATTATACCATACTAATAACAGTACCAAACTTGCCAGTGACCATACAACAGCACGCGTATGAAAAACGTACGTGTGTTCGTTGAAAGATAACGTAACCGCAAGCTGGTGCTGTTTTATTTAACAACAAGTTACTGCAACGCAGTTTGTCTATGTATAATCAGTCAGGTAATTGTTATCTGATAAGGAGTGCCTATGCAACTGAGAAATGCATTATGAAAATCCACGCTTACATATAACATGACCTGTTTAAACAATGTTTTATAAAGATGTGAATTCAACATCCTAGTCAAACCCAGTCTTGCGTTTTTAAACCATTTACTGGGTAAAATCGGATCAAAAATATAATAAATATTTGTTTACAGAAAGACTATTTGCAGGCCAAGAAAAGACTATTTTTGAAAATTTCCCCGTGAAATGACAGTGGTAAATCTTCAAAAATAGCCTTCTCTTGGGCTGCAAATGAACATTCCTGAAGAGCACCGCAGAGTTCGGTTTTTGATCGCCTTCGTTATGAAGGGGTTAATGGCATAAGCGATTGTCTCAATCTAAAAATAGAGGCGTGGCTTCGTGCCGAGAATACGCCTCTAACGTACATTCGTGTCTCGCGAGATCTACCTCGATGTGAGATCGAGAAAAGAATCTCGTGTGTAATGAGTACTAATTTTCGCCAGAAGTTTGCGAAATATAGAATTGAATCTTGAAAGGACACGAAATATACCAGACAATACGTTATGCATACCAGACACTACGCTATACATACCAGACAATATTATGTTATTCGAAACTTGATGATATAAAGCTCATTGTGTTCTGTGAAAAATAGTTAATGGATAAATAGTCTCTCATAATTCGTCGCAAAATTCAAATCGCTCGCATACCGAATGAGGACAAAATTTGCTGACGTTGTGTAGATGGTGATATAACATGAACCACTAAACGGATTGAGTTGATTTTAATGTCTCTATCAAGTTAGAGATACAGGAGTTAAGATGATACCAAGATCAACACAATCCACAGTGGTGTGGTTACAATTCACTACGTCGATAGACTGGGTCCCGATCCGTCTATTCTCAGAAGTTAAGTCTGTGTAACAGTCTAGTCTTTATGATGATGTGGCAAAATGGCCGGTTCTTATGTTAGAGTTGTATCGTCAGCGTTGAAGCCACGGCTCTATTTTTCGATTACGCTAACGTAATGACCGCTCATATTGTTAGCCATCAACACGACTGGAGTTTAAACGTGTACGCTGACACCGCTTCGAATTCCACATCAACTACTTTGATTGGATGACGATCCCATCTATCTCCGAAGTGGGACCGTAAATGCACCCTGTGGACCGTGTTGCAATGGACCTTTCCGGTTTTAGCTATGCCCCGCCCATCACTAGCTAAGCTCCACCCACACCTCGCCGTGTTCGGATTGATCGATCCCCTAGCCATCAATTTCCTGAAAACTATACAGGGAAGATGTTGAATATGTTGTAAGTAATTTGACTGGGCGCTGTTGCTGGCTATGGCAGCAACAGCGCCCAGTCAAATTAGTTTCAAAATGTTCAACATAATATTTATTAAATGGTAAAAGCAAACAATGTGTACAACAACGCATAAACCGTCTTCAAATATGCGTTCGTGACGTACTTATCGACATCATTCATGCCGTCATTCATTATGATGTCATTCTACACATCACGCGGTTCATTATGACGTCCTATGATGGGTAGGTACTCTGGGAAGGTGAATTGGTATGATTTAACCACGTCCGTGTGGCACTAGATTGATACAGACATTAAAATGAACTCGAACAACTCTGTGGTTCATGTGATATCAGCATTTACGCAATGTCAGCAAATTATTGTCCTCATTCTGTGTGCGTCCGTTTTGAGTTTTAAGACATAGCTAAATAGTCTGGTGGTAGGAGGGGGGGGGGGTGGGGAATCCCCCATGTCATCCACTTGTTTCTAGTCCAGTATCTTTGTGTAGAGTAGGAATCTGAAAGGTGATCAGCCAGGTTTGGGAGCGTTTCTGAGATATTTGGGGTCAAATTTAAACAAATGTAAAATGTGGCCAATTATAACAGTTTACTATACAAATAATTCCGAAAGCTAATATGCAGTGTTTTATGAAACTTGTCGTGTGATTTCATCCGTCTAATCTATATAAAAATAACAAAGCAAATCATTTGAGGGACTAACATGCTGAAAACTGATTTACGCTATATATCATTGTATTGTCACCAACCCATGGCACTTGATGATATACCTGCTGGTGCTAAGAATGATCTTCGGAACAATGGTCTGTTTGTAGGTTTGAGCAATACAGGATTCAGACTGTCAACTCATGCCGGTGGGCAGCCGACTTTCATTAAGGATTCGAAAAGGACAGGTGGTGTTAAGAACTTTCCTCATCAAGAAGCGACATAGAGAAAATCGCTGCGGTATCATTTACGCCTGGTATGATTTCCTCTCTCCTAGAACTCATGAATCTCGATGAATCGAGTTACACAAAATCCCAGAAATAATTGGAACGTGCCAATAGGACGACGCAAGTTTTCAAATCAGATGTCATCAATCCATTCTCACCTGACATTGACCCCAGTAAACAGTTCAATATCGTTTCTTGCAAACCATTACCTGATGATGTCACGGAGCACCATGTTTCAACACATAAACGAGGAATAGAACTCTCCACGGTGTTCAATTCCCGACTCAACACCATAAAGAATGATGAAACTCCATGCTTTGATCAAATATCAAGAGCATCATGGAGCAGCTGTCAGGATAACTTGAAGCAGACAACGTTACAGTCTGTGGGAGGAATGACCAAAGATGTAACAGTTCCTAAATATATCCTAGAATTACTGACAGCATTCATTTAACGAGAACGTATGTCGATCTGGATAAATCACATATCCTTTAGTACTAGGACCTATACCTCCAGCGACAGCAGATGACACTCGCCGAATGAAACCAACAGTAAGATGATGGTTGTTGCCCTCACATCACAGAATTTGATGAACACAGCCAATGAACTCCTAGAAAATCTAGTTTACGTGATTGGCCTTATTTACGTTCATTGCTGAATGTAGCAGCTACATTGTGATTATAAGCCATGATAATTATGACCGACTTGCCCATTACGTTACACGGTTATCTACTTCGTATGTAATACATACATTGCAGATTCCATAAAACAAGCTGAATGGCTTCGAGGAGGGCAGTGATATGACTACCGTCTGTGCAACCTGATATCAGAATTCTGGCTGGATGTAGAGAGTTTATGTGCAAAGGAAGGAATAACGAGAGAATGATGGTCCCTGCTGACCAGTTTCTGCGTGAAGATTTAAGACCGAGTTGTGTACTATGCAAGGAGGAATGTCTGCATGACGATAACGTCACATTGTTCAGGAGAATGGCCATCTCTGTAAACTGACCACTGTAGAGGCTGGTACAATTATTTCACCCAGCAATGCACTCGATGAAATCTCTGGTGGTACCACAATCTGTGCATAGTGCGCTCAAGTCCTGGTGATGCAGAGATTCCAATCATTTTGCTAGCTAACAAATGCAAAAATTTAAATGTTATCATAGATCAGGAGAGTGGTAAGGGTCGCTGAATTCTTAGTCTAAGTCAATCCCGACTTACTGAACTTCAGAAACAGGCATTGCTTAGCATCAATGCCTGCTCAAGAAATGAGTACTCTTCTTCATTCTTTTGTAAGCGGAACAAAAGTTGGTCAACAGTGATAATAGATAATGAAAATATGCTGAAATCCTTCATAACATGCAGAGAAATACTACGACCTCCCTAGCACAATGTTTGATCGACATCAGTCAAAGGAGAGACAACTGCATTAATGATACCAGAGCTACTCTTTTCTAGAATCCCTTTCATGATGTCTATGTGCATTATCACAATGCGAGCCGTCACTGGGTTTATATTCAGCTCGAAGTAACTAGGTAGCCAGGATGCGGCGTGTGGCGCACAGACACATTATTCTTGGATACTCCAGTGAGTTGTGGGTGGACTAAAGATGTGTCGATCCATCGGGTTGACATAGCGTATCCTTGGGATGTTGTGGAACCTCTGCGTAATTATGTGGATGAAGGTAGTGAGAATGAATTATCAGATTACAGTGAAGACAGTGGTGGTGATGAAATGTCAAACTAACATCAGAATAATGTGTGATCGAGTGTACTGCTGCCACTGTCTCTAGATTTGATAAATGTAATTAAAGATGAATATTCACACTAAAATGCTTGAAAATTAAATTTTTGAAATGGTATACTTTTAGAAGCTTAAATTGTGTTCCCCGATGCAAGGAAACTAAACCAAACTTATCAAATGATTATTTAATTACATATAAATTAATACAATTTATTAAGTTGTGAAATTGAATTAGAGACACGAGTCCCTAGTTCAACTGCACAACTAAAAAAATTTTAATAATTTATACGGAATGAAATCATCATACGTTAAGATTTATTTATTTCATTACGTCTAGGCACCGAATTTAGGCCATTAAAAGTACGCAATTTCAACAATGTTATTTTCAAGGATTTTAGTGTGAATATGCACCTTTAAATGTTTATTCATCTGACTATTTTTTTATCAAAACCTATTAGGCGTTTTCCATACAGAAGCATCGCGATTTTGAGCAAGACCGCCAAGTTTTTATGTATATTGTAACGTTTTTTGCACCAATTGGTATTTGGTGACCTTGACCTTGGTGTTACGGTCGGCCTCTCAAATGATTGGATGTGTTGGGGTTTTTTTATAGAGATTACACACCTGAAAGGATAAAAGAGCAATAACAAATTGCATTTGAGCATTCAGAATTAGTTATAGAGTAAACTGTTATAATTGGCCAAATTTGCCCTTTGTTAAACTTTAACCCCTATATCTCGGAAACGCCCCAAAACCTAGCTGATCACCTTTCAGATTCCTAATCTACACGAAAGACTGTTCTAGAAAAGTTGCATGACATTGTCTCCCCTCTCCTAACATTGGTCTAAAGGGGTTGTTCTTCTATTAACTGTTCTTGCGGACTTTATACCATCCATACATTTCTTACAAATGAATAGAATGCACAAGTTAACATGATCATGTTCAGGGAAACAGGAAGCAATTATGAGGGGCGGGGGGCAGGTTCCACAAAAAGGGCACATTGGATGGCATTGTCTGAAGGAAGATCTGAAATGGGCCCCAACCCCTCCCATAGAAGGGTGTTCTCGGATACCAAACCGATCCCCCACCCATCAACTTAAAAACCCCATTAAAAGGCGCTGGCTCTGAGAATCGATTTCATGAAATCGAGTATCCCGTGATCCACATAATAATCTTAGCGCGATAATGAGTGAATAAGTTATGTATTCTTTTGTCTATTGAACCATTCCCAATTCGCATTATGGTGAGAAAACATACCCTCTGATGTCTGCTTCTAGTCAATTGGAAACTGTGACTAAGTAAAGAGTAGCTATGGCTCTGGGTATACATGTATACAGGCGCATGTGCGTGCGAGTATGCGCGCGTGCGTGAGTGTGTGTGTGTGTGCGCGCGTGTGTGCGTGTGTGAGTGTTTGCGTGCGTGTGTGCGTGCATGCGTGCGTGTGAGTAAGTGCGCGAGCACGTGGCGTGGTTAGTGTGTGGTGGACGCGAGTGGACGAGCGGGCGGACGAGTCATTGTGCAAGTAAATGTGTATATGCGTGCATTCCTGCAAACCTGTATAGTTTGTTTTTAAAAAATCTGATTGGACAATAGTTTCTAATTATATTTGGTAAATTGTAGTCCAATCCTTTCAGCGGGTTCAGCTGAAAGATGTTTTTTTGTGAAAACTTGCTTATTCAAAAATGTCGAAAGTAAAATCAAGCAATCATTTGAACATGTGAACAAAGTTTGTTCAGCTTTAAATGAAGTTTCCTTAGTTTCATGTCAATGAGCCAAGCAGTTTCACAGACAATCATTTAATGCAATTTTTAAAATAGTGCAAACTTCAAGAATAATTTTGCTGAAAAATCGTACAATTATCAAGGTTGCTTTGTTCCAGAGTTTTTTCCTGACGGCCTTAATTACGTCATTATTTTTAGGACGGGAAAGCGGGGCTGTCAAAGCGGCCAATATACCTTTCCACTTTATCGATCCATTGTATGACGTCATGATCAACTACGTGACGTGTAGAGTGACATCTTAATGAATGGCGTCATTATGACGTGATGAATGACGTAGATAAGTACGTACTGAACGCATATTGTTGTTGTTGGTGTTCGTATATCCCTCCTCTTGATAGGAGCACCCACAGATGTGGTTATCCAGACTACAGTTCGATTTATGAACACTATATGATTATAATTTTAGTCCGCAAATGTAGATTATCTAAATATATTGTCCGAATACAGTTCAATAATAATAACAACATAAACAGTGTTCAGCAACAGAGTGCTTGAATGATTATGTACAAATACAGTTCGGATTCAGGATATCAGTTTAAAGCAGTTACTGTTGAGTAATGTTGTTGTGGAAGCTGGTTAAAGAGGAAGCTTCTACCGCAATATAGGTTGTAACATAGTTTTCTAGTTATACGTTCCAATTCATATGATAATGAGAAGTTGTTAGGTAGTAATCCAGCCCTGACTAGACTTGTACAGTCGATAATTAGTTTTGCAAGGCGATCTTCTATGATGGAGATATATTTCCATGAATTCTCGCGAAGGTGGTCGATGGTGATTTTCTTGAGTAGTGGTAAATACTGATATCTATAGTGATGGAATGAACCACAGTGTAGCAAGAAGTGTTGATAATCTTCAGAACTCAACTGGCAGAGGCGGCATGTGGGATTCACAGTGTATTGGTTGAATTTACTTAGAGTTGCTTGTACTAGGTATGTTCCTGTGATAAGCCTGGCTTTAATGACACTACGTGTTACATCCTTGTTGTCATTGTTATTTCCCAATACAAATGCCTTTCATGTTGCAGTTTTGAAGTGTCCTTTTGGTTTCACACGCAAACTGTAAGTCCTTGTTTCATTGGCTGTCCACGGCAGATTTTACTACCGATTTCCATTTTAACTTTGAAGGTAGAATCGAAATAAGCTCTTGGATGTTTGATAAGATGTATCTCTCTAGCAAATTCTTAATATAAATAAACCAACTGCCCGATTTTGAAGTCTCGAATGCCAACTTAGCTAACTAGTATGTGGTTAAGTGGCTTGTTTTGGCATGCCAGGATGCTCCTCAAAACTGTTAGCTGACGTATGTGTAGCTCTGCAGTGATTGGTCTAGCGCAGGTATATTTGAAGACAAACTATGGGTCGTTGACTCGTTGTACGAATTGTATGTATTTACTATTTAATAAATATTCTGTTGACTATTTTGAAACTAATTTGACTGAGCGCTGTTGTTGGCAAGCAGCAACAGCACCTGGTCAAATTAGTTTCACAATATAAATTATATCTCACTCTGTATTAATCCTCTAAATAATAATTGTTCGGCGAAATGTCGTCCATTTGCACATTATTCATGTAAGATATGGATGACAGTGATTGTTTACTGTTTTCATACCAGCTTGTAACCAGTATTCGTGAATCAAATGCCTTGTTCAATGGGCAATGTTCTTATTCAAATAAGTGCTCCAATGCTGATAGCTGATGTTGTGAATGGGAGAAGTTCGTCAACGTGTTTCTTTTCAACGTCGATGAAATTCACATCGTCGGTATATTTCATCTCTAGCAGCATACCCATTATTGACACTGGGGGGTTTGGTCTTGTGGAACCTTCCTGCACGGACTTCAAGGCAGCAGCAGCAAGGTAACAGGTGAAATTCACCGCAGATAGCCCTATGGGGAGCCGATTGATGTCTCAAACTCTACAGACTTCAGTGACTTGACTCATACTCTCAGCTTGGTGTCTGCAAGCAGTAGTCTCCCTAGTCGTAGCTCATCTTCATTGCAACTGGCCTGGTGTAGTACATCTAGGATATGTGAGCGTTTAATCATGTCAAAGCCTCGTGACATGTCAATGCCCCTTTCTGCGGAAATTCCGGTGGTTTGGTCATGACTACCGACCCAAGCATGCTTTGAACCCATACAATGTCTGAGCAGCCACGTCTATGTTTGAAGTCACTTTAACATGATCTGGTGAAGTTATCGATCATGTCTCGGATGCGGCATAGATTAACGCTGGATAGGATTTTCCATATGCTGTTGAGGAGCACAATGTGCCGCATATTGGCTCGGGGCCCAGGTGGCTTCTTGGGCTTGGGTAATGTGATACGGGTGCCTTGGCCTACAGCGTTGATGGGAAGGTGATGCATACAAGCTGAATTGATTACGTGCGTGACCGGTTTTGAGATAACGTCACTTGCATATTTGAATAGTTCATTGGTCATGCAATCAGATCCCGATCCAAATTTTCAGGGCTGTACGTGCCTTCTCAACCCCTGCTGTTTTAATTGGTGTTAGTAATGGCCTGGTGTCTCCTGAGAACGGGTGTAAGGGATCATCATCTGTGTCAATAAACGGTTCCTTGAACCATTCTCGAATCGCCTCGGCTTTTCCCTGGTCAGTCCCGATATAGTGTCCTTCAGAGTTGTGTACAGTGAGTGGTGGTGTGTAATCAGTAACTTTTAGGGCTCGGGCTAGCCGAAACACTTTGTGACAGTTATCCGTGGCAGTGATTTCATCTGCTATGAAGTCTGCTTGTTGAATAGCAAGATCTTTTAAGTGTTCGCTAATGTGGCGCAGAATGATATTTCGCTTCTGGCGTAGTTTGGCGTGGTCTTCACTTTGACCATTTTGATAGGTGTGCGACCGTAACGATTTCTGCTCTGCTGACAGTGTTACTACTAGAGGGTCGTTAGTATACCTAGTTTGGTTGTTTTTAAGAACACCAATGGCGCTTGTAGCTGATGATTCTATTGATTTCAGTATTTTGTTTAGGGCTTCGTTTGGATCGGAGCTGACGCCGATGTTAGCTATCTGCTACCCGATTGCCATTTTATAGGACATTTGAGTGTCAGTGTCGCTGATTAGCTTGGGTAGGTTGTAGGTGACGCTATCCTCTTGCCTGCTATGGCGTTTATATATTAGGTAGCGATCATTCATCTGAAGGCGTGTAATGTCTGGCTATGTTATATGTATAAACATAATATGTATAAATCCTGGTATAAATGTAACATGGTCAGGATCCACCACATCATAGGCCTTGCCTTTGGTGGATGCCTGCTTTGACTTGTTAAATTATTTATCTATGTGGAAACACATAGTCTTGTATCTGAATCGGTCTATGACCAAATATTTGAAAATGAACACCAGTTCATTAGGACCTTAATCTAAGTTGAAAATTAAAGAAAATTTACGTCAGAGTGCAAAGGGTTAATTGTGTATCTAGTTACGGAATAGCTATATGAGATGTCCTGTATATAGTTTAAAAGTAGATGTATGTCTATGATTTATGACCTACTTGTATCTGTAACACTGGATGCAATTTGGTGGCCCATACATTATTGCTACATACACAGTTTGGATTGATTGTAGAATTTATTGCATTGTTATAAATTTTTCTATCATTTTTCTATCTTCATTGTGCTTAGCTTAGCAGAAACAGGGTAACAGACACACTAACCTTCGCCATGAGAAATAATTCCCTACATCTATATACCACTAGGGGCATGTGAATGGATTAATATTTTGCTTGGTCTCAGGCTCAAGGCATGATAGCAGTTTAAGGGGGTACTAGGAGGACCAATGCATATGCGATTCTTTGGATTGTAATGTGTAGTAATTACATAATCAATGTCAAAACAATACACATATATGCATAACAGATATTGCGAACACTCTATGCAATTCAGGCGGTGAATGTATAAAATTGTTATTATGAATTCTGAAGTTAATCTTGAAAGCTTAGTCAATAAACATGTATTCTAGAACAAACTAATATCATTAAATTACTTATCCCATGGTGATGTGCACTGTTTACAAGATGATATCATGTAGATGGGGGAATCATTTCATGAGTGTATTATACATGTTATGAATTATATTTCGTGACCAGTATCAATGTAGCATATCATCAACGACTATTGCATAAATGTGTGTATATAGGTAAATTAACTGGGAACCACCCATGTAGAGCCTCAACGGGCTTATATTTAACTACCGCCAGTTCTGGGGGTAGGTGAAAGTTGTGCACATTGGATAAAGCGGCAATTGGCTAAATTTTTCGGAATTGGAATTGCTAATTGGAATTGATTACTTTGCCCAAAGTATTGCTAATTACATATTTCTTTTCAATTATTAATATTTTATCAAAATAGTTATGTCTCCTAACATAACATAACCTATGTAATATGTATAGTCAAATGTTTCGTTTTCTTTAATACTTTGATGATCAAATTGGTCAAAACAGCTATTTTATTAGGCTTGAGATATTTGCAATTCAAGAGAAAACAGTTTTTTGAAGTTTTTCCACTATAATGTCTGCCTGGCTTCATAATCAAGCTAGCCAGTGGACCATTTAGTTTAGCTATGTCCCGCCCATCTCTAGCTAAGCTCCACCCACACCTCGCTCGTGTTGCGATCGATCGTCTCTGAACACACTGGCTATCAATTTCCAAAGAAACTACACAGGTAAGCTGTTGAATATTTTGAAACTCATTTGACTGGGCGCTGTTGCTGCCTAAGGCAGCAACAGCGCCCAGTCAAATTAGTGTCAAAATATTCAACAGCATGTTTATTAAATAGCAAAGAATTACAAAGATATGCAATTCACACAACGCGTCGGACCATTTGAGATTTGATGACGGTCTATATGGAACCGTGTGACGTAAAGATTGTGACGTCATCATACACGAGCTGAGATGATTATGACGTCATACGAGGTCAGATGATGGATGGATACTCTGAAAAGGTGAATTCAGTTGTAAATTTCAAAAAATTACATTGTCAGGGTCTGCAAAGTATAAGTGCAGGTTGTCTATGACAACATGAAACGTACTCAATGAAATTTATCCATTAACCCTTTCAATGACAAATCCCTGAATAAGTAAATCTTTTACAGTATAGTACTTATTCTGTTCAATTGTTTGAAATCAATTTCCAGTCAAATTAAGCTAAAAATATTAAACAGTTTTCCAGGAGTGTTGCCTTGCAAGTGAGATATGTGGAATTCATTGGTGATGGTGTTAATGGCCATGTTGGCCACAAATTCTTTCTTTCATGTCTGTAGTGGAATGCCATGAAAGATGCCCTTTTGCAGGTCAATGCGAGATAGTTTATGAATACTGAAATTGCTGGCTTTGTTACTGAGACAGTCACTCCAATACTGCCCATAGGTCATGTTGAGCTTATTTTCATCTAAATAGCTGAAATCATCCAAATCTGGAAAACAAATTTTTTCGCCAAAAGTTGACACTAAGTGGCACTAGTGTGCAACTGGGATTTTTAGTTATGCCACTTTGGCTGAAACGTTAACATACCTGCTTTGACCCGGAAGTAAATTGTGTATATATAATTGACAGATAAGTGCTACAAATGAGGCGCTTATGGACAGTTGGAAATTAATTGAGTGTTTAGCCTCTCGGTCGCGCGTGCTTCTTCACTGTATAAGCAAACAACCCGGGCACTTGAGATACTCTCGACGTAATATTAGTGATTAGCGGGAATTTTACCCTTTACAAGTTAAAATACATGCTATTTGTAGCATTTATCTGAATTTAAATCATCTCTGGCACATTTTAACATCTAGCTGATTTTCTCTTGTTGATTATGACGTCATATACCTGAGTGACAGTTCTGGTCCCTCCTTTGCCTCCCACATATATATGTCTCCTTCAACAAGAGCTAGAAGTAACATGAACGTCTGCTGGTAATTTCGCGCATAGGATACTGCTTATAATTGCCTGGATCACTGGATCATCTAGCAGTTATCCTAAGATGGATGAAAAAGGATAAAGTTGATCGTTTCTCATTTAACGATTTATCCAAATCTTTCGTCTGTTCTCTTCTTCACGACACAAGCAACGGTGATTTTTGCAGCAGAAACTTTTCTTTTATCCGCCATTTGATAAACCTGATTGTTTAAACGCTCGTCAGATTAGCGCTACGGCGTCAGATTAATCTAATCGTGAAAACCTGCCTTTAGCAATGCACTTAATAACGTCATGGCCGTCCTACATCGTTGATCTGTTGACCTCAAACTTA